>CABFVX010006596.1:17262-28958 GCA_902151425.1 Timema shepardi
AGATCCCGCTGCCGCCAGTATTTATACAACATATAATTCTCAGAAAGGGGGGCGGATCGAAGGAAAGGAAGGTTGGAGAACATTACAAACAAGTGGGGGAGAGGAGGTTCGGGACGGACCTAGAGTGTTCTCCAAGCTCGGAGAAGGCGGAAACGGAACTCTACTTTCCATTTTCCTCGCTGGCCGAACACGTGGCCGAGCCTCATTGCCGGCCGGCGTAGACACGCCTTCAGTGAGTCTGTTGTATTCGGCGAGAGCGGAGGTCGCTGGTTGAGCTAGTGCTGCGTGTTGACCCAGTTGGCTGTCCCCGTTAGCTGTCCCAGTTGGTGAGTGTTGTGACAACGTAAGTTGTTACAAATAAAATTAATAAACGTCCAAAAATATAAACTATTATATGAGCTTGGATTTGTTCTGAGGTCTGACTTTTGTCCACTAACGCACACGCGCGCACACACTCACGCACAAACGCACACACACAACTACAATTCCTAAGGGCGGCATTGACAAAGAGCCACTACCTAAGCCTTTCCTAGTCTAAATATGTCCTGCAGCACCGGCTCTGATAACACCGAAACATTTCGTTATATAATATTAAAGATCAAATAAGGAGAAGAGAATAAAATAATAAAATAGAAGGTGTATTTTATTATTACAGATAAGTCAAATTATATATTTCTCAGATCCAAATCTTAAATTTCCTTCGAATTTTAAATAATAAGTACAATTTTAGTTAGGGTGAAACTATATAAAATTTAATTTTAAAAACAATTTGGTAAAGTCTTGGTGCCACTGGTAAATGATATTTTGTTTGTCTTGTCTCTAACAACATAAACAACCAAAAGAACACTTTTTGTGCAACTCAATTATCTTAATGCAAATTTGTCATTTTTTTTATGATTATTCCTTCCAGCTACACAAGTATTTGTAATTCTTTTAACCAATTGCTTAAAATTTTTATTTGTAGTCCGTATTCATATTGTACTCTAGATATACACGAGTATTTCACTGTTGTATTATTATATAAGGTATGTACTGTTTCCAGTAGACCAACCCCCTCGTTACAACAACACTCTGACCAACCTATGCCACAACAGCAAGTGCTCGCATCTATGCCTGCTAGTACCTTGAGGACATCGCTGTCTCTGTCCAGATAATGACAATTCTCACAGCACCAGCGAGGTCACATGTGACGCTGTGGCCGAACGTCCCCGGCCATCTCCGCACATCTGTATCTGTCGTAACGGTGACTTGTGTAATAAGACAGACACTGAGGACCTGACATGCGAGTGTCCCGAGGACTTCCTCGGCAGGTTATGTGAGGACTATGTTCTCAAGACGGGCTCTCCAGGCAGTGGGGCTAACAAGGCTACTATTGTCGTAACAATCGTGGTGGCACTATTGGTGCAGCTCATTGTGGGTGCTGTCTACTTTGTCTTCTAGAAATTACCCTTGTAAGTTAGATATAAACATTGGTAGTTATTGGGAATACACAGCTTTCAGATCAACTAGAGCTCAGTCAACTATAAAGTGTATTATTTAAACTAAGGGTGTGCGAAACTTCAACTTGGCTTCGAAACAAATATCAGCTCTGACTTATCTTCAACAACAATTCCTATTTCAACAAATGCTAAGCTTCTTCAGTAAAAATATTGACCGTTAAAATTCATATGGAAAAATCTAGAGTAATTGAATTATAAGTAGTGATAAATGGATTTATCAGAATAAAACAAAATATTACAAACAATTTTGTGCAATATAACATTTACCAAATGATTTTAATGCATAACATTGTATCTATTGAAATTAATAACCACAAAATAATATTTTTTTAAGCTTATAACAAACAAAAAATATCATACTCTTTAAATTGAAAAATGACACTTGGACACAGGAATTGAACCCAGGACCTTTAGCTTAGTCCGCCAATGCTCCACCCACTGAGCTATTTAGGAATCGTCCCATGCTCAGGCCTATTATTCACTCAAATTTTAAGGCAGATTCTATAATGTATGTGTGAAAATCATCAGCTACAATGAGTGAAGAATGACCCTGAGTACGTGATATTTCTTGGATAGCCCAATAGTTATAGCATTGATGTACTAAGCCAAAGTTATTGGGTTCGATTCCCATGTCCAGATGTCATTTTTCAATCTAAAAAGTATGATATTAAATGTAGCTGTAACCGTAACTAACAAATATATTAGATTGGCTATTTAATCCACCATAAAAAAATCAATGGTTCTTCTCTTGGAACTGAAAAAAAATTGTAGTTAACACACCCTTAATATTGATCTGGCAATTACTTGGCCATGATTTTAACATCTGTATTTGATTTGTCTTGGTGGGAAGTCCCCGGGCATAGCCGGTCTCAACAACTTTGAAAGTGTTTCATTCAGGCAAGGGACGGAAGTGACGTTTGATACTCCAACTTTCGCAAGAAATCGTCCTCAGATAGGAGCTGTAAGTCTATATATGAGAAAAATGCAATGTAATTCAATCAAAGCTCTTTAAAATTAAAATACAAGGGAACGTTAATAACACTAGTTTTGTACCAAGTAATTAAGTAAACAATTTTGTTGATGATATTTTATACACACTAAGGGAAAGCCTTAAAAATATCTAACATATAATCATTCCTGTCTCAACTTGTCTTGTCAAGCCACTTAACTGGCGCCAGGTATGAGACACCGGGAAAAACCCATTGCCTGGGGGAGGATTGCAACATGACTCAAGGTCATTATCTGTTCCTGTATCGACTTGTCTTGCCGAGTCGCCAAACTGGTGCCAGGTGTGAGTCATCAGGGAAAACCCATTGTGACACCAAAATAGATTCAGAGGCTTGTGACAGGAAGACCGGGCCGGTAGCTCCCACTCTCTGTTAGACTGCCATTGAGAGAGGATGCTCCTGCACGCTTCCACCCTCACTGTCAAAATTGGCGAAATTTTATGGGATGTCGCGGGAGGAGTGCCCAACGCCAGGAACTGCACGCTTCCCCATCAATAAAAAAAACTGCCACAAATAAACTCCCCATGCCAGTCCCAATCCTACCCAGACATTCGATATAATGGGGCACACATACAAACCAAATAGACCTTTGCGTCACCCAAACTAATATAAACCAATCAGGGTTGTGACAATGACGTCACACAACTTTGTGACAACATGCTGACGTCACCGGGGAAAACTCAGATCAGGTAAAGGACAAAGGTCGAATTGTCCTGATAGGTCATATACGCTACTAACACCCTTATTTCGTCTGGTTTGCCATATTAATTTATGAAGTGTAGCAGCCTTTTAGAATCTCTCGTTTGGAAAGTATTTTTAAGTGGCCCACAAAAATAAAGTTTGTTGTTAAAGTTGTGTTTGTCAAATGTGACGGCAACTCAAAATATGGTCTGGCAGATCATGTAGTTTGGTGAATTTATACGTTAGAGTAGATCTAGGTAACTTCCTATATGTCAGTTACCTACATTCCTATGCACCATAAACTGTAAAAGTGTATGTGTAATCGGGAGTACTTGATTCTTCCGGGATTACTCGAGTAACTTTACTCGACCCTGTTATTCTTTTATTTTCTCTTTTCTTACTAGCTAAGTTAGAATCGACTTTATTGGCTGGGCGGTTTACCATGCTATTTACAATCAAATGGCGTATTCCCTTAGAGCTCATTTTTCACCAACAGTTTCTGCTGCTACGCAAAAATGACCCTTTATGGCTTAAATGTTGCACGTGCATTTTCAATATAAAATACTCGCATAGGCAAAGTACACAATCGAAAAGCATGCTAGCTAAAATCACATTTCCGATTATTTTTAAAAGCACTCGATTTTTTTAACTCGGCACCTCGGTGGTGTTATTTCCCACAATCGCATGTAACGAAACTAAATATTTTGATTATAATTTCTCCTTATAAATTGAAACTAATTAGAGTAAGTTACAAAATAGAAAAAAAAACTGCTTTCACTTTTAAAAAGGTACAATTATTATCAATTTATTTAACATTAATGTATAAAGAAAATCTTATTTTATTAAAAAGAGCACAAAACTTTTTTTTTGTGACACTTCTTAGAACGCATAGTTTCATATTGACTGCATACAACGTGAAACCTGAAAATAAGGATGTGGAGGTCACTGTCAGTGTCGACTAACCACTACAGGAAGAGATTATTGACATGTTAATGTTATTAATATCGAATCCCATTGCAGGACTCCCGAGTAAAGTTGTCCAACTGATTGCCACGGGAGGGAACTGCAGGTCTTATGGAGAAAAGATTTATCTTCGCTCTCTCTCAGTTACCTTTGTTTCATTTGTTGGGAAGTGAGGGGGGAGGGTTTACTTGGAAATACCTCATTGTAAACAATGCGGCATGGGGAGGTTGGGGGGTTCAATTTACAGGCAAAAACATTTCCTATCGGTGTACAACATTTTATAGAAACATTAACTATTTCCACAATAGTATTTTTTTCAAGATTTCAGTTTATTAACTTTTTATATTTCCCACGTAATTATGCTTAAAACTATTTAACGTATAAAGCTTTTTCCCCTCATAATTAATATACAAACAATATGCATTGCCGCATGAGTTACTGAACAAGTTCCGTCTTTACGAATTTAGGTGTAGACTCTTAACACCATTGCCCTTTCTTTACTACTTAATATTTTCCTATTGGAAAATAATTGCTTGTAATAATAATAATAATATTTAGCACCGCGTCTTACTACCCGTTCGGGTTATATGCATTAAGTACTAATTACGCTAATGGATTAGGAATTGGGAAGGTTTAATTAGAGGAAGTGAGCCCGCATGCTTGGAGGGAGAGTGGAAAACTATTTAGGAAAAATCACCCTCAGTTCACCCAACCGAGATTCGAACCTCGATCTCCCCGTCCTCAGCAGTCGAGCTCAACACGACAAACGCGTTAGCTAACTACGCCACCAAGGTGGGTAATTGCTTGTAACAAGCCGGAGACGCCATAATTGTTGATAAATTTTAACTGTTAACAATACACTATTATTCCAATAAGTTTATTAATATACACATAAAACTATAATTCCACAAACTTACGGCAAAAAAATCTTAACCCATTTGACCCCACAGTTCCATTATTGGAACATCAGGGAATTTTTTTTAATGTAAAGCTATTTTAATTTTCAACTTTGGACACACTGATTATTGTCAGAAGGCAACACTCTTCATCATTTAGTCAGCTGTTTCAAACTTGGTTTGAATACAAAGCTGGCATATTGTTTAGAAAATCCAGTTTTCCTACTAGTATGGCTTCCAAGAAAGGGTGAGTAAATACTTTTAAATTCAATTATCTAGTTGTTTGTTAAATCACAATACTATATAATAAGGATATGTTAAATTGTATTACAATTGAAATTATTCAATTTTTACTTTTCATAACCTCAAAAATGTGTGTTAAATATGTGTGTTCCGATTTTGGAACAGTGGGACCAAATGGCAATATGAACATTTTGTTCATTTTTCCTTGTCATAGTTTGAGTGCTGATGAAATTGCTGCAATTTTAGAAGAACCAGTGGGATTACTTGAAGCGGAAATTTATATAACCCCTCCAGATAACCCATTGTTATCAGACGAAGATTCTGGACATGAGGAAGAGACCAATTTTGACCATCTTAGCGGGAATCAATTGAAAGCTGTCTCAGAGGCTAGAATAACAAAGGTTGTTAGTGGGGAAATAGTAACTGAAGAGGTAAATATTCTTTTAGCCTATACAGAGTAGCAGCATGTATTTATTTGTAATAATAACATTGATGACAGGTTAATTAATTAAGATTACAAGAAACATAGTTAATCCACAATATTTATTACTTTTTAATTGAAAGCAGTTACTTATAATAACTTTATGACCTGACATTTTTTTAAAGGTTCAATTTTTTGAAGAATTGACATCTTTGGAAGGTTTTCCTGGTCCAAAATCATATGATCCTGCTCCTAAATCAAGAATTTTAGATCCTGTTTCTGAAGCAAGTACTTCACAAGAGAAAAAGAATAAGAAACCTATAAGGAAGTGGGTTAGAAAAGACATAAAAGATGTACAGTCTAAAACCTGGACTCTTCCTCAATTTATGGCGGAAGACATGTCACCAGTCCAGATTTTTGAACTATTATTTGATGATGTGGTTGTTTAAATGCTTGTTGACTTCACTAATATATATGCTCGTCAAGCTGGTGACAGGACATTTGAATTAACATTAGGTGAGATGAGGATTTTTCTTGCTATCCTTCTTCTAACAGGCTACAACCCACTACCTAGATATAAAATGTATTGGGAAATGAGTGATGATGGTCACAATGAAGCAGTATCTAAAGCTATATCACGAGGTAGATTTGAGAATATCACCAAGTATTTACACATGTGTGATAATACCAACCTATCAGCCTCTGATAAATTTGCAAAAGTAAGGCCTTTATGGAAAATGTTGATTGAGAGGTGGCTTCTGGCTTATAATAATGAGAAATTACTGTGTGTTGATGAGGCTATGATTCCATACTATGGTAGACATGGTACAAAGCAGCACATGATTGGTAAGCCTGTCCGGTTTGGTTATAAAGTGTGGTGTTTGTGTACCAGGCCTGGATACTTAGTGCAAGGCGAACCCTACCAAGGAGCTTCAACAGGTAGCACAAGACCTGAATTAGGGGGATCAGTAGGGCTAGATTTAATATCTGTACTAAATCATGAGCAGAATGAGAAATATGACCTTTTCTTTGACGACTTTTTTACTTCCCTTTCTCTTTTGGACGAGTTGAAAGAGAGAGGCTGTACTGGAACTGGAGCAGTGAGGTCAAACAGGGTAGAAAATGCTCCCCTGAAAGAATCAACAGTCCTTAAAAAATGCCAAGAGGTTCATTTGATCAGTTGACTGACACTAACTCAGGTACAACCCTAACCCGTTATCATGACAATAGCATCTAAAAGAAATGGGGTACATCCTACAGGGAAATCAAAGTGTTATAGCCGAAGTGACAATAGGTATATTGAGGTTGTCACACCATCGGCTATTATCAGCTGTAACTCTTTCATGGGGGGAGTTGATAGATTGGATGTAAATATTAGTAAGTTAAGGATACATTTCCGTATGCTCTTTGCCTTTCCGATAAATGTGTCGATTAACAACGCCTGGTTGATATATAGACAAATGCCACGCTACAAGGAGCAGCCATGGGATTTTCTTGGGTTTACTAGGCAAGTTACTAATTTCTATTTTCAGAAGTATTCAGCCAGAAAGATAACCCGAAATCCACTGACAAGAGAGTTTTGGATGATGTTAGGTATGACAAACTTGAGCAATTATTTCACCTTTAGGAAAACAAGGGAGATGTGGCCAGTTCAAAAAAAATACTACCAAAAAATGTTGCAAATGTAACATTCCTCTACATGCCAATTGTTTTACTCAATTTCACTTAATTAATTAATTAATTAATTAATTAAATATGGTGATATAAATGAACGATTATAGTTCCTTTAGGATAAAATAATAGTTTTATCACAATATTATAAGTTATCTTTTGATTGTACATTTTATTATATTAGGGACTACTTCTAGTAACATTTTGAGCTGTCATCCAAGTAAACTTAGGTTGTGAATGAATTCTAGTCTTGAAGAGAGCTATTAGGGGAGAGTACCCAAGATTGTCACAAATAGAAGGCAGTGCATTTGTCAACTGGTTTGGTCTTTCATTTAAATTCATCCTGGCCGTAGCATACACAAATTGAAAGTTTTCTAGCTCTCAGATATGTTCATTCGTAAGCAAATTGGGGTATGGTCTGGTTTGCCAGTGATGGGAAGGTAAGGCATCAAATCCTGCCCGAGTGTATTTACAAAGAGTTTTTTTAAGTTTCCCACTCTACCTCCACGCAAATATGGTTACAATGTCTCAAAAATTTACCTTAGAATATCCTATGTCAAATTAGTGTATTTAAATGAGTATAGATCAGACAAGTGGTTATACACAATAGGAAAAACTATAATACTATGACGTAGTGCTAAGAATTAATATATAATGAAGTAATAGCCTAAAGTTTCCTCGAATCTATACCATGCCAGAACTGTGAATATGCATTAAATTACAAAATTAATAATGATCAGTTAAATAATAAATATTTATTTATAAAAATGTATTTACTATTTAATAGTAAATACAATTTTATTAGTTTGCATACACATTTACATTAAAACATGATATAGTAAGCTAATGATTATTTATTCTAAAACCACATTTTATTGATTTAATAATTATATATTTTTTTTCATTATTAAAATATTACGATACATAATGAAAAATAACTATATATTGGTAATATTAATATAATGCAAATACAATCAAAATCGCAAATTACACTAATGAAATAGGCCTACATATATTATTATTATTATTGTTATTCTTAGCACCACGTCTTACTACCCGTTCGGGTTATACGCACTTACGCTAATGTGTAATGGTAGGGTGATTGTGAGATGAAATGGAGGACCTACAGTTTAACGTGGGATCCGAATCACGAGGGAGTCCTGGAATTCCACACATTCACAAGTTGTGATTAATACGCGTCTTGTCTGAGGTGAAGGAAGGGTTTGGCAATCAGATAAATCTGTGCCGGGACCAAGGATTGAACCCCGGACCCCAGCACAGAAGTCTGACACCTTATCCCTAGATCTCCAGGTCGCCAGATAACTATATTATTATTTACTAACTAATTAGGTTCTACTTATAACAAGTGTTGATATTTAATGTATTTATCCACACCAGTACGCCTAGAGGTTTATTTGGGTTATGGAACTGACAAGGAGATCCCGGATGTTAAATAGGTAGAGAAGTTAGCAAGTAGAGCTGAATGATCAGGGTTTAAATCCCTGTTCTTTCATAATTTTTCTACTCTTAAAAATGCTATAGTGGGACCATCATACGCATCCTTGGGTACGCAGACTGAACGTCAAGTTCCTCTAGTCTGATTTGCTGTTTACGGCAAGGTCCGCATTAGAATCCCGGGAGGATTTAATTAGTGTCTTTTCTTAAACGGATTATCACTCTTCCTCCACACAAATATAAGTACACTTTCTCTAAACTCTGCCTTCGCCAACTTTACACACCCTTTGAGTATTAATTACAAGTATGTATAGCCCGGACAGTTCTTAAGGCATGGGGGGAGGGGAGATATAGAGATGCGCATAGATTCCAAAATTGGAGTTTAGGCCAGGGAATAAGTCTTTGTAACATCTTAGTTCACTCGAATATATAAACTATCAACTTTATCAACAGTAAGAAATGAATAAATCACGTACACAAGGCATTTATAAAAATACGAAAGAAGCTATGACCGGAATTCAAACCCCAATCGCCCCATCATCGGAAGTTCAATCTCTTGCGAGATTGACGCCTGACCTTTCATGCATCTTCAAATTGAAGTTCTGTTTAGTTAGGTTGGGTAGTATTGACAGGTTTGTCATATACGAGATTAAAAACTAAAGGCGCAAAAGAATGATAAAAGAATTGAAAATACTTCCCTGCCTAGCATGCCCACCTGGCCCAGTTTGACCTTGTACATGACCATGCCTGTGTTTGTTGTTGTTACAATCTTTGTCCTGTTGGTTTTTCCCAGGGCATGACCTTGAGTAGCTATCCGTCAACATGTTGATTGGTAATTAATTGTCGATTAGTGGCGTTGGAATCCCTCCACGCCCCAAACCGAGCCTCAAGACATATCGATTATCGATGATTGCTAATTGCTAATTGATGATTGAGTAGGTTTCTAGCGTAGACAGTGAACAAAACACAGATACTACAAATATATATTTATTATACACTTGACGCATATACTCGTTCATACGTTTTTCCACGGTACAAAACGCCCCTCCCCTTCAACCCTTCTCCTACAGCCCATCCCCCTTCCAATAACAGCTCAAAACACTTTCTCCCCTACAAAAACATCCCCTCCAATCCTTCCCACCCCACAACCACCTCCCCCTTCAATTCTTCCCCCACAACCCCGTCCCTCGGCTCAGAACACTTTTTCCCTTTCAACCCTTCCCCTACTACCACCTCTATCTTCAACCCCATCCCTCGGCTCAAAACACTTTCTCCCCTACAACCCCCTCCCCCTTCAACCCTTTCCCTACAATCACCTCACGGGTCAAAACACCCCTGCTCTTCCCCTACAACCCTTCCCCCTACAACAACCTCACGGGTCAAAACACCCCTCCCCTTCCCCTACAACCCTTCCCCCTACAACAACCTCCAGGGTCAAAAACACCCCTCCACTACAACCACCTCTTCCTTTCCTACCGAAAACATCCTATAGTTTTTCATCCTCAGATAATACCCTTCCTACCGAAAACGGTCTATATTTTCCCACATACCGTCTTACAATAGCCTTGAGCAACATCGAGTGGAACATCAGTGGACAACATGTTTACTCTTAATGGACCGTCACGTAACCTATAGTCACATCTTCTTGTATTACCTGGTAGCTCGTCTTGTCCACTTAGTACACCTCCCCCAGAGCCTTGTTAATGGCCATGAAACAACAATCATCATCAAACCTATTACAGACAATTATGACTAGCATAACGTAAGTCATCTAACTCTAATTTACTATATATTTTAAACAGTCAGAATCCCCTATTCATACGTCAAGTCATGTGATATACGGTTTATATTTTAAACAGTTAGAACCTCATATTCATACGTCAAGTCATGTGAATAACCGATGATTGATAATTGGGGCGTTGGAGTTTATCCAGAGTACAAGTATCTGAACGGTAAATCAAACCCTGCCCTCTGTGGTTGTTATTGAGGAATCATTGAATAACAAAACGAGCGACTATAAATCATCATTTCCACATCATTCCGGGATATAAAGGGGAACCCCGCTCGGTCGTCTTTTTATAAGCGTTTGTAGAGCGGATCAAGATGGACAAGCTACAGCAGTTGTAAATATCGTTGACGCCGTGCAGACATTAAAATTGAGTGATCTAAACGTCGACCAAAAGTACTCGGTAGATAAATTAAAAGTGGTCGTTACAAAGTTCGGGAGACGTCTAATAGTCTATATAGATGGTGAGTTTTGTGTATTTTTACCCTGTCGTTTCGGTACTCTAACAGATGAAGACATGTGCGAGCTTAATAACGAAAAACTGGTATTTACCTGCGCAGGAGTAAAACCCGGTTCACCCACTGTTGTGAACTTTGATCGCGTTTAAGAGTCAAGCAGTTGGGTATCGGCAACGTATTGCACAGTAGACCCTACAAATCATCCAGCACGTTTAGAGGTCAGGTACGCTAACCATGCTTAGAGCCGGCTATATTAATTTAACGTTTATGGGTCAGGGTGTGCTTATATGACGGCCGAAAATATAAACACTCTGGATGTGAGTGATAGACATGTAATTTACAAAGTAAAGGATCGAGGCTACATAGAGTTCTACGACTCTCCACTGAAGTACTACCCTCGAGGAGACTTACCTGTGCTGTGTACAAGGGGACGTTGTGACCGTGTTGCCCAGGCCTACAACACCCGACATCGGCCTTCACGACACCGTCACCAGAGTACCCAACGCCAGAGTCGTCTGTCTAGAGTACTCACAGACCTAAATAATATTGCTAAAACCTCTATGTTGTTGTTGGGACTGCCCTATATGAATGTCAATTAAAATGTTTTTTTTTTTTT
>CABFVX010006597.1:0-31474 GCA_902151425.1 Timema shepardi
GTAAACTGTAACACTTCTTATGTCTACTAAATAAATCTATTGTGAAATTGAAATGTTAAGTTTTCTAATTTAAATAGTAGTAGTAGGAAATGGTACACTATTACTTTATTATATTTGTATTGTAAATATTAAGAGTAATGGGAGGGTGGTGTTTACAATGCAGTTTTGTTGTGTTGACACGTTATGCGGTCGTTGGTTTTTTTCTCTGTGCACTTTTGATACAAAGTCTTGGTGCACTTATAATCCATATCTTCTTGCGGTCCCAATGTTCTCTGTAGCTGGGCCATAGTAGAGAAATACAAGGGGAGCTTGCTATATTTCAGGGTAAACGAAGGGTACGTAAATGCTAGCATGCGCAAAACACTGCATACTACCCGCTTCGATTGTTGGGGGGTCTAACGCGCTACCCTCATAGTGTAGGCATTCCAAACCGCCGATGACGGGGAGATTGAGGTTAGAATCTAGGCCAAGTTTACTGAAGGTGGATTTCCCAAAATGGTTATCCACTACCCCTCCACGTAAATGCGGGTACACTTCCTATGCGTGTAAGTTCCCTAATCCCTAACACCATTAGCATAATTATACTACTATAAAGCCACTTGGCTGACTCACTCACTGACATTAATATTTATCCACTTCCAGATGAGCTAAAAATTTGAAATTTAGCACACTAGTAGCTTCTAGACTGTAACTGACGTTAAAATTTTTAATTTTTAACCCCCGAAAAAAAAATCAAAATGGTGGAGCAACTTTATAAAGTCGGTGTGGACCTTTCTTTGGAGGTATCTTGTAGCTAAACGGTAAGACCTATCAAAAAACGGCTCTGGAATTACATTAGTCAGTACTACTATCGGTCTCTCCCACCCCTTACAAGACTGATGGACTGAGACTGATGTGATCAGAAAATTCGGATCACATCAGTATTTTAGTCAGTCCGGCCATCAGTCCATCAGTACTGCCTCTACATGATCAGTCAGAATGTCAGTATTAATTATTACTTTGTTAATACTGACAATCTGATTCTATTAGACTTCACTCAGAGAAGAATCGGCATAGTTGGCAGCACTGGTGGTCATGTAGAAGCTGTTGTTTTATTGTAACATTATTATACAGGGTGGAGTGGAAACAATTAGACGGTCCATGCCAAGGAAAGGGATGGACAACGTGCTGAGGTTTGTCTGACGTCCGGTGGAGCTCACCTGAGTGACATTATCGTGAAAAAGTGTATTATGTAGATTGCTTTTAATTAATCAGTGAATATTCACTTTTCAATTAAAGTGTTAATTTTCAAGTTACCAATCGTCTATTTGTTTCGACCTCATCCTTTATTTTCCTCTCCTTACCAAAATTCAAAATGTTCAAACAAATTAATCCTCTTAGTAGAATCGAATCACTTCACACACATTTCTTAATATCTAATGTTAATATTTTAATGTATTGCTACCTGCTTCAATGGTTGGATAGTCTGAGACGAAGCTCTTGCAATAGAATTGACTGGTGATGACAGGGGGATCGAGACTCAAATCCCGGTTGGGTGATTAGAGAGTGGTTTTATTAAATGTTTTTCCCGCTCTTCTTACATGAAAATGTTGGTACATTTACTGTAAATTCAACTTTACTCATAACTGACACTTTGACATGATTAGTACATATGCCTATCACGTGATCGAGTAGTGAGACGGGGTGCTAAATAAAAAATGGGTTCCGCAGTTATATCCTAGTTTTTTTTAATAGTAAGAACACTTTTGAGCACTAACATTGATTGAAAGTCACTAATATTTGACACTATATAAATATCTTTTGTGATTTATATTCATCAAAACTTTCAAATAATACTTAACTATGAATTAATGGGTGACCTGGCGGTCTAGAGGTAAGGTGTCAAACTTCTGTGCTGGCGGCCGAGGTTCAATCCTCGGTCCCGGCAAAGATTTATCTGATTAACAAACCCTTCCTTCACCTCTGACAAGACATCTTGTGAATGTGGGGAATGTCAGGCCTCCACCGTGGTTCGGATTCCACGTTAAACTGTAGGTCTTCCATTTCATCTCACAATCACCCTACCATTACACATTAGCGTAAGTGCGTATAACACGAACGGGTAGTAAGACGCGGTGCTAATAATAATAATAATAATAATAATAATAATAATAATAATAATAACTATGAATTACTACTGTATGACTTCTCCTTACATTATTTTTTAAAACTTTTTTAAACACCACGTCTTACTACCTGTTCAGATTATACGCTTATGTAGGTCTACTAATTACGCTAATGAAATAGGGATTAGGAAGGTCTAAATTAGAGGAAGCGTACCCATATTTACATAGAGCGGGAGGGGAAAACCATTTAAGTAAACCACTCTCTGAACACCCAACCAGAATTTGAGCCCTGATCTCCCTATCATCGGCAGTCTAATCTACTGCGAGGGTCGCGCGTTAGACCACGCGGCCACCGAGGCGGGTCAATATTAATTAAACGGGCTTTAAATGATCCAACAGCTTTGACTAGGTTGGTAGCGTGTCTGGCTACTGAGATAAGGGTCCCGGGTTCGTTTCCCGTCACGACTGATAAAATTATCATTGGTGAAATATGGGTTTACCCCTTTTACAGTGATAAATCAACGTCCGGGAACTGGATGTTGAGCCTGTCCTAGTCTTAGGTTACATTATAAGCCATATGAAGGCTACGACAGGCCTAGCAAGGCGGTAGTGGGAAAATATATGGTTTGAATAAAAAATTGACCCAGGCCACAGCCTGGAAACAGTAATGGATGTAAAAAAAAAGTAAATACAATTGTTGTAAAATACATATATTTGTTTTCACGTCATTTTGGCAACATGAGTTTCCCGTTATCAAATAAACCTGATGGCTTTCCTATGACTCTCAGTCTGTAGTTCAGCCAGCCTTGAATATAAGCCACTGCTAAAAAAAATAACGCAACTCATTTCAATCAGGCGTTACAGTACAGTCCTTCCTGTAAAATGGCAAGGAGGGTCTGTCACGACTTAATCTGGTCAAAATAACGCGATTCCAACCACCAATGTCTGGGGTACGGGGGACAGATGGGCACGGACGCCCTGACCGGTCGCCCGGAGGGCGGTGACGACAAGAAAGTTTTGTGCTCGGGTCTGTAACAGACTAATATGCTTCACCGGACACTTTGTTACGACGTAATGAAGTTAGCTCCATCAGCGGACGTGTGATTGTCAGTAGCCTACGTAGGACATGTGTCCCGATTAGAGGAATACGGCCCGGCTCCAATTAATTAAGCTTATTTTGGCTCCTCTCTTTAAACTTGGTTGGTTTTCTCTCTTATGCGGCCATGTTGCTAACGAATCTAAAGTTAAGGGCACCGCATACTTGGAGGGAAATATTCTCACACTGTCACAGTTATTATGGAAATGGCAGTTCTCTAGCAATAAAACAAATTTGGAATTTTTTGCTGTGACCCTGTTAAAAGAAATATCTGTGTATGGGAATTTATCTCAATGTTTCTAATAATTTACTTTTTCCTAGTAACTTGAACATAAAACGACGATAAAAATAAGCTAATTTTACCCATTCTTGATTTAAAACAAATTATAACCCTTGAAATGTGAGGTCTTAAGAAGAGGATATAATTAATATGAGGCAGTGTTTTTTCAGTTTTTTTAAAATAGAAAAACAATTTTTTAGCCAAAATAAATAAAATATGAAATATAAAATTAAGGTTACCGCTTCTACAACAATGAATTCACACCCGGAGTATTTTCCAGGTTGATTCGAAACTCTCTGTACAAACTTTAATGGGAGATAGGGAATACTAAAACTAATCTTTTTCCTTGATGAATACATGTCCACGGACGACACCCTTAGGTGCTAGAGGGTGACATTGGTACATAATTTAGGGCTTGCCCGAATTTCGCCAATCCACCTAGCTTGGACCCGAATTGCGAGAAATACCCCCCTTCCCAAGACCGGACCCGAATTTCGCCAGCTGTGAACATAAACAAATATTAATGTTATGGTGGGCGGTAAGAAGAAAACAAGTCAAAAAAATTATTTAACTAACTATATTTAACTATATAAAACAAAATCAAACATTATAACGTCACAATAGAATTTCCATTTTAAAAACATTATCAATAATATCTAAAAGTAAGTTAAATTATAATATAATAACAAAAATAACATAAAAAACAAATCATAGAAAGGATTTTTGGAGGGGCACACACTTCACTGAACTTAATCTATCTATTAACAAAATCGTTAAAAATAATTTCAAAATATTTGGAATTTTTGAAAACTAGTCATCAGTAAGCTACCCTTAAAAGAACTTTGCCCCAAACACTTAGTATACAGTCCTTAAATGCACCCAAGGTGTATGTTTTAATCAAAATTGTTAAAGCTACTTTTGAGAAATTTCGAATTCTTTTAAAATTAGTGTTTAGTTAACTGCCAATAATTCTTTTTTTTTTCTTCTGTAGATCAATTATACAGCCCTATTCAGAATTTAAAAAAACCTCCCCAGATATACACTTTGAATAAAATTATTTTAGCCGATGATTGGGAAGCTGAGGCTCGAATCCTGGTAAAGTGAACTAAAGGTTTTTTTCCTAGATGGTTTTCCACTCTTCCTCCAGGCAAGTTTGGATTCACTTTCTATACATTCAACATGTCTCATCCCAAAGCCCACTATTATAATTAACACATAAAAGTATAACTCAAACAGGTGGTAGAACGTAGTGAAAAAAAAATCAACAGTGAAAAGTATAATAATCAACTATCAAGTCAAAAATTATATAAGTATTTATGTAAAGTTGTAAAATAAAATTGTTTAGCTTACTATGCTTGTACCAAAAGAGATCGACAGCCTACTTACTATCTTGGTTTGTGGAAATGTTGACACGATGCACTCTTGGAGCACTTGCTCGAAATCAATCACAATGTATAAAGGTTTAAGGTGAAGTTGTCTCTTCTCGCACTCGTCCTTCAGGATTCTCATAGTGCCAATGGAGCTCTGCTTTTTCTTGTCTTTAAGTAGGCATAATACCAGAGGTATGTATGACCCTTTGAAATACCCGTGTACAGTAAAAAGCTGAAGAAGATGTTTCAGTGCGTATTCAAAGGTTCCATCCATCAACACAATTTCATTCTGACACAAAAACTCAAGATTTGAGTCACAATAAAATATCACAATGCGCCCATATCTATGTCCTTTTTAAACAAAATGTTTTCGTCTAAAGTAGTATTTAGTTCAATTTAATCCATGGAAAATTGAACTTCGTCGGAACATTTAGGCATATTTGGCAGTTAATGTTATTCCTGAAACATTTCATGTCCTTGCGGGTCAATGTTTTTATAGATTTTTCTCGGTGTGTACCTCTTTGTGGATCAACTCTAAAGGCCTTACTTCAATCGCCTCAGCTTTCATCTTAACTGCGTTGCTGATGGATTTTCTGTTCAACTCTTGATCTAGTAATGGTTCGTGGTTGTGTTGGTCTTCCAATCCACTAGGAAATATTTCCGCCATTAAGTGTGAATATTTTGGACTTACAGTCCTTTTTAGTGCATCTCCACCTCTCTTCCCTCGTCAAATTCAATTGATTCGCCTGTCGATACGTATACTTATTATAGACAATCAGATCTCTCCCTCTTTCACTATAAATCCTTTTCATATCAATAATTTTTGCTAATAGCACGGCCCCGAACAAAACCCGAACCAAAATAAAACAATTACACATCTCGATAGTTACAGTTGCTGAGATAATTTGTTAATACTGGCCAGACTTAGGTCAGAAAAGCTAATACAGATCTTGTTGGGGGCTCTTAGGGCGTTTTACATTCAGGGAGGGAAGACAAGACGTGGCGAGAGCTGGTTTGCTTTGGTGTTTGCTTATTTTGTCCCCTCTCGTCTACCTGAACTAGACTTGGCGCAATTCTGGTCCGGGTTAAGTGAACATTTTTTTAATCTCTTAATTACTGGCGCAGTTCAGGCTTGCCCATAATTTAAAGGCCAAAAGTGTAAACTACATTTTATTTACAGCAGTTGCTCAAAGGTGCGACCGCCAACAGTAATGTATGCTAGTCAGCCATCTCAGAGTCTGTGAAATGATCACTTCAACATTTACGAAGTCCGTGCGCTACGAACGACGCCGGCGAAAAACAGCCATTTCACTAACCGCTCAGCAGTGCCCTCTAGCATCTAAAGGGGACTCCTACGAATATATATTCTAAAGCGAAAAATGTTTGTTTTATTGTTCCCTATTTTCCACTAAACTTTGTACATACTGATTAGAATCATCCTGTATGTATCTACTATTTTTAAGCTAGTAGCCAGCCTCTTAGTCTAATGGTTAGCGCATCTGGCTAGTTATATAGAGGTCCCGGGTTTTATTCCCAACGGTACCATAGGCATTTTTCCCCGAAAGGGAGGAATTATTCCTATGGTCACCATAGTCTGTTTAACTAGGTTTGAGTTAGGTTTAAGAGGTCCACTGGCTCCACATATTTTATAATCACAATCAGCACGTCATTTAGTTGCGAATATGACGTGTAGACAACCTCTAACGCTTTGTTCCCACACAGTGGCTAAAGGTCTACATACAAGGTGACCGAACTAAATACTACAACCATCACGGTCAAAATATGTCATATACAAAAAAACAAAACAAAAAAATCAACCCTAATATTAGCTATATTCATTTTTCAGTTGTATTGTATTCTTGTCTAATTTTCATATGTTCCCTGTATTTTAACCCTGTTATTTTTTTCTACTCTATTTCACACTCTTTAATAGGATTTTTAAAGTTATAAAGTTTTCGTTATTTATAGTCTTACTAGTATTCTGTTGTTCAATCTATCTTCTCTTCTATATGATATAACATATATTGTATTCAGACTTTTTATTATCTGTATTTCATTTAATTTTCTAAAGGTTCTTTTCTTAAAAACTCAATATTTTTTGTTGTTGCTAATTAAATTTCATGATGTCTTTAACTTTTACCTTATATTTCATATCACTTATCTTTTCATTTTTAATTATAGATCCTTTTGTTATGGTTTATTAGGCGTTCCTTTGAATAATTATTTTAAAAAACTAATATAGTTTATAAATTGTGCTCTGATGTAAATAAATGATTAAAATAGTGCACGTTAAATAGGCCTATTCCAACTAAATTAATAATAACTACTGTCAGGCACTTCTGTGGCCGCATGGTCTAAGGCGCTACTCCTGCAATATACTAGATTGCCAATGACTGGCAGATCGAAAGTCAAATCTCGATCGGGTGTACTGAAGGTGGTTTTCCGAAAATGGGTATCCACTCTATCTACACGCAAATGTGGGTACACTTCTTCTAAATATAGCCTTGCTCATCCTTAACACCATTAGCGTAATTAGTACATAAGTGTATAACCTAAATGGGCAGTAAGACGCACTTATAAAAATATATTTAGAATGGGATTTTCTTAATGAATGAAAGAAAATAAGATGACATAATATTGAGAAATCAAACGAGGTGTACTTGGTTTGAAGCGAACCTTATTATTCATGATGTATTGCACTACATTATCTGTGGAGCCAAGTCTGATACTGACTTGTAAAACCACTAAATAAAAGAATAATAACCCGCCTCAGTGCCGTAGTTAGCTAACGTGCTAGTTTCGTGTTGATTTAGACTGCCGAGGACGGGGAGATAGAGGTTTGAATCTCGCTTGGGTGAATTGGGGGCTCCTAAATGGTTTTCCACTCTCCCTCCCCGCAAATATGGGTTCACTTCATATGTATTCAACCTTGCCAAATCTTAACTCATTAGCGTAATTAGTACTTAGGCGTATAACCCAAACGGGTAGTAAGAGGTGGTGCTAAATAAAAAATAAAAATAAAAATACGCAGGAGTGGGCACGCGATCTAAACTTAAAGCTCATATAATCTGTTTCGCTAAGGTCGGGATATTAAGATTTCTTTTTTTTCCCTAAGTATATCACCACTCTACTTTCCCGAAAATTAGGGTGCATTTTCTCTAAAATACTACTATCTTCTTTACCAGTATGACATTAAAATGGGGTGGAAGGGAACGTGAGTTAAGGGCAGTATTTTTGCAGTTTTTATAAAAAAAAATTTTTTTGGGTCAAAATAAAACTAATATTTCTACAGTAGAAACGTAGATTAATTTTCTTCACTTGGTGATATTAACTGTTGTTGCATATGTGACAACTTTTTTCCTTCATTTAAAAAGTTTCTTACAAATGTCACTATAATTATTACAGATATTATAAAAACTGGTTAGTTCATCATGCGAAGATAACTAAACTTTATGTTTCTACTGAAGAAATATTTTATTTATTTTGGCCAAAATAATATTTTGTTATAAAAACTACAAAAATACCAACTTTTTTTCGCGTTATCTACACTCCCGCCTTAACGTAGCTAAAGGCGGATAGCCTTGACGGAAAGTAAGACATGGTACAAGAAAAAATGGTAAGGGATGAAGGGTTGAAATATTATTATTATTATCACCGCGTCTTACTACCCATTCGGGTTATACGCACTTACGCTAATGCGTAATGGTAGGGTGATTGTGAGATGAAATGGAGGACCTACAGTTTAACGTGGAATACGAACCACGGTGGAGGCCTGGCATTCCACACATTCACAAGATGTCTTGTCAGAGGTGAAGGAAGGGTTTGGTAATCAGATAAGTCTTTGCCGCGACCGAGGATTGAACCCCGGCCGCCCGCTCAGAAGTCTGACACCTTACCCTTAGACCACCAGGTCACCGGTTGAAATAACGTTGTAACAACTCTTCTCCGTACTAACTTTCTTCACTTACTGATGTTTGTAAAGCCCCCAATAGATAGAATATTGAAAGCTGAATCGAAAATAATTCCATCACCCTCTTAAATATCGACCTCGACGCGGTATACTCTGGCTGTGTGGGTTGTAGATAGTTTCAATTAATTACCGCCGATGTGACGGTTCCACACTGTTGCCGTACGACAATAGCCTCAGGAAGTGTTGAAGAGGGGGGTTGTGGTGCTCTTAAAAAAGAAGGGGGGTTGGGAATGTGGGACGAGGGGTTGTTAAGAGGGTGTCTTTATGTCATAATGGGGAGATAAACCCCTGCGACTGTGTTTCCTGTTTCACCCTTCAATTGGAAACTGCGACCCATCCATACCAACCCCGTCCACCCCCCCCAAACCCTCCGGAGTCCTTTACGAACAGAAAACTGTTTTCTAAAGATACGTTATGGATCATTAATTAGCAGCGAGTTTCCACGGAACGAGACCACGCTTCACATTTTATTGCATGTTCACTCTCATGTTCACTCTCATGTTCACTCTCCTAACGCAGGAGGGCGGCCATGTTATCGGGGGAGAGGGGGAGGGTGGGTGTCCGAGACATTAACGGTGACAAATACTAATTTTTTAAAAATATTTTAAATTAAAAGTTAGTTCTCGATAATATTTTATGTTTATTGACCATTTCTGTGGCCGAATGGCTAAAGCGGTTGACTACAGGTCTTGTGGACATTGGTTTGAACCTTGGGTGTAGCTTTTTTTTTAAAACCCGCGTTTTACTATCTGTTCATGCTCTAGGCATAGCTCTTATGGTAATTACACAAATGAGGTAGGGATGCGGAAAGAACCATTTTAGATGTAGTCCGCCTACTACGACTACTATAAATATTACTATTACTATTATACTACTATTATTACTATTATACTACTATTATTACTATTATACTACTACTACTATTATACTACTATTACTACTAATATTACTACAAATATCTCTACTACTATCACTACTACTATTACTATTATACTATTACTGCTACTACTATTATACTACTACTATTATTACTAGTATACTACTACTAATACTATTATACTACTATTACTACTATTACTACTACTATGACTACTACCACCACTTATACGTGCGGTGTCCATGTATCTAGTGCTAGACTTGCCTGCTGGTGACTGGTAGATAATGGTTGGAATACCTGTCGGGTCTACTGAGGGTGATATTTTCCTAAAGGCTTTCTTACTCTCCTTTAATGCAAATGCGGGTAATTACCACTAAACTGCTCCCTTACTCATTCCTACCCCATTAGAGTAATTATCGTCACTGTAATTATATATGCGTTAAGCCTGAACAGGTATTAAGACTCCGTGATAATAATAACATTCTTTCACGTGTTCAGACGTCAAGAAAGGTGTGTGATCTGCAGATGTCACTTTTGAGAGATGTTATCAATACGTATAAATAAACCACACTGATAATCTAGTAAAATTTTCAACCCGCCTCGGTGGCGTAGTTGGCTAACGCGCTTGTCTTGTTGAGCTCGACTACTGAGGACGGGGAGATCGAGGTTCGAATCTCGGTCGGGTGAACTGGGGGTGGTTTTTCCTAAATGGTTTTCCAATATCCCTCCACGCAAATACGGGTTCACTTCCTCTAATTCAACCTTCCCAATCCATTAGAGTAATTAGTACTTAAGGCGTATAACCCGAACGGGTAGTAAGACGCGATGCTAAATATTTATTTTATTTTTCTATTAAAATTTTATCAATTTTGTTAGTACAAAATTATGTTTGTATTTAATAGAAATATCTTACTATGAAGAGGACTGTAGTTGTACTGTACATGAATATACCTCGTACCAGTGTGACAGGGGCCGCAATAGGGCATGTGATGCACCAACCCCATCAATTTACCATTTCGATACACTGACTCATAAATTACACTCCTCTTTGCATACGGATATGCTTTATATTCGCCGCTAACGTGGGGGCTTTCAAACTTTCACACAAGAGGGCGTCTATTTGCTTTTACTCGTCGGGATGATAGCAGTCTTCCAGGTTATACACGACGTCGGTTGTGAACAAGTTAGTTTGGGTGTAGCGCCTTCACATGCTCCTAAAACATCACCAAGTCTTTGGTTTGAATCCCTGTGTATGTCTATGTTTATGTTGTTATTGCAACTTTCGTTTATCCCGTAAGGTAGTAAGTTTACCTTGCATTATTACATTATTATTATTAGCACCGCGTCTTACTACCCGTTCGGGTTATACGCACTTACGCTAATGTGTAATGGTAGGGTGATTGTGAGATGAAATGAAGGACCTACAGTTTAACGTGGGATACTAACCACGGTGGAGGCCTGGCATTCCCCACATTCACAAGTGGGGAATAATACACGTCTTATCAAAGGTGAGGGAAGGGTTTGGTAATCAGATAAATCTGTGCCGGGACCGAGGATTGAACCCCGGACCACTAACACAGAAGTTGACACCTTACCCCTAGACCGCCAGGTCTCCTGCATTATTAAACTATGGTATAGCTTATAAGATAGGATCATAGTGTAATCCATTAAGGTAATACTACCTTTCGAGGTAAATGAGTGAACGTAAAAAGGTAAAATACTGTGGATTAAGGTCTCACTGTAAGTGTAGCTCTAGGAGACAATAATTTAAAAAAATGTAAAAACATCACTAATGATAACATTTTATTGATTTTTTCACAGTTTCCTTTTGATAATTGGATAATTTAAGAGATTGAAAACCGCTTCAGTGGCCACATGCTATAAGGTTTCACTCTCGCAATAGACTAGACTTCCAATGACGGGGAGACTGAAGTTTGATCCCGTTCGAGTGTACTGAGGGTAGTTTTTCTTAAATACTTTCCCATCCTTTCTCTCTTTCTCTACGCAAACGTGGATACACTTCCTCTAAATTCTACCTTCCTCATCTCTAAAATCACTAGCGTAATTAGTACATTGGCGTATAACCCAAACGGGTAGTAAGACGTGGTGCTAAAAAGAAAAAAAAGAAAAGAAATTGAAACCCGTAATATTGACCTTGGCGGTCTTGGGGAAAAAGTCCTCACCTCAGGACCCGATGTTTATGGGTTCAAACCCAGCTGGGGTTGATGGATTTTTATTGAGCGATAAAAATTCGCAGCACAACTTTCCTCTGAGGAACCTTTCAAAACGACGCGTATTCAATCTCTCGTCAAAGGATTGATAGAGAGCAACTCTTTTACAATCTTACACTGTCACTTTTCTATATCGTGTAGATTATTGAAAAAAGTGAGCATTTACAAGTTAGTAATTTATCACTTTATTTATATAAAATACTCTTAAGGGAGATATAACAAAACTATGACTTAATCTAACCTATATTAGCCCCGTGACTTCTTTGGTGCTGACTGACAGCTCACAGCTGACTTCTGACAGTCAACGTTTAAGTATACTACCTAAATTTTGACCGTCAGAAGTGACAGGTGCAAAACACATGTTTTTACAGATCATATGGTTCGGCGTAAGGATACATAATTTGGTCTGGCAACTTTTCAAAGCTTTTAGCTCTCAGCTGTGATCTGTCAGTCAGCACCAAAGAAGCCATGGGGCTACTGTAGCTATCAATATATAAAACGTTTGTCACAAATAATAGCCTTACTTCACTTATTACGATAAATAGATAAATAATTAGACTACTAAATCCAAAAAACTAAGAAGCAAGCAGTAAGAAACAAATTCAAAATATCTCTCTCTAAAAATAAAAAATAAGAAAGAAATTGGTTCCAACTTCCTAACGCGCAGACTGTACAGCCCCCTACGTCACATCCCATTAACTTTCAGTCACCCTGCTAACAGCAGCAGCACCATGAATCAGCTTACGACCAAATTGCACCCATACCCTTTCTTTCTCCAACGAGCACCTTCCTACACCCAATAGCCTCTTCCTCTCTGTCACCCTCCCCCTCCATCTCTTGTTCCTGAAGACTGGAGTCAATGGGCCTCGCATTCGCTCCACTTCGACTCTACCCTGCCGTGGAGAATCCACGCTTGAAACACTTCCTATTGAATACACTACCCTCCCCTGCTAGGGGTAGGTACATTCGGTGAACATTATTACTACAACAACAATGTTTAGACGAGTGGTCAACACCTCCGGAACTTACCAGGGTGGTTTTCTTTACATGGTTTTCCCACTCTCCCACCTCGAAAATGTAGGTACGTTTCCTATAGACTCTACCTTCCAAATATTTACTTGTTTTAATGTACATATTAAGCTCCAGATGGGTAGTAGGATGTGGTGCACATAAACATGTTTTTTTTTTAGATTTTATAAAGTCAAGGGTTGTGATCTAATGTTCCGCGAGTTTGTCCTATGAGTCAAGGTCTTATTAATAATTTAGCCTGGTTTTATGACTTAGCCTGGCTAGAAAACTTTAGTTCATTGTCTATTTTTTTATATAGAACTGAGTCTCGCTACCCATTCACACTAATGAACTAGTGATGTAGAAGGTTGAGTTTAAGGACAGTATTCCCGCATTTTCGTGGAGAAAGAGTGGAAAATATTTTTTGGAAAAACCACCCTCATTACACCCGCCCGGAATATTCTCAACCTCTTTGTATGGGTCATTAACTTACCATAAGGAACGATCCTATAAAACACGGGACGAGTGGAAAACTTTGTGTAGAGGTCATCATACTATCCAGTGAATGATCACACTACGTGCTAGCTGTTCTTCTCTGCACCACAACTTGTGCTGTTCTCTTTGATTGCGTATTTATATCATTGTGAAACACACTGCCACAACAAGCGCGTCACGTGGTGAAGTTTAGAACTGTTGGATAAACTGCCACCCCATGTGGACTATGTACTGAAAGCACACATGCCAAATTTGTGTACTTGCTTTGTAATATATCAGAAGTGCTAGAGGTAGATCTTCAAAAGCGCGCCCTTGTTTGCTGTCTCAGAGTCCTATATGGCAACACCACGTACTGCCATCGTACTAACCTAACCTAGCGTAACATAACTCCCATCGTAGCACCAAATATTGCAATTTTTTTTTTTTGACGATTATATTTTGGAAAATCCCATTTGGCGTTGTCACTCTCGTCTAGTTCAGAATTGGTTCTTTCTTGATGGCGAGTTGGGAGTTGTTGGTGTGGTCTTAGTTATTCAGCGGTGAACCTAGGAATTTGGAGATCCAGCTCTTCTCGCTCTATTAACCTAGCCTTTGGAAACCAGCTTAAGGCCCTTGACTTTGTCAAGTGCAAGTCTAAAACCTATTTTGTGGGATGGTGGGTGGAAGGGAGAAAGACGTGGAGTGGCTTCACAACCGACTAAAGTATCCTTCCGCGCCAACAAGAACAGATGGATCACTGAAACCGTTGATGGCGCTAACTACCGGACAAGTCTTGCGGAAAAATCATACGTTTGGAAAGATCAATTTTCTTGAGAACAATTTAAATTTTTATGTTAATATTTTCAACACCCCTTCTAAGATAATATATATCGATGTTCATTAATTGTTAATTTTTTTTATGTGCCCAACAGTTTTCTTCTGAAAAATGTCAACATTATCGATATTTGATCACTGTTAAAATTATAGAGGAGGTGTGTATATAAAAAGTATAACTTAATCAACATGCTTATATTCTTGAACACACGGTTTCCGAAAATAAAATCGCAAAGCAATAAACATTCTTGAAGATAACCGTTTGTTACCATATCTCTGCATTTCCTTGCCAAATGAAAAGAGCCTATCGCATTAAGTGTGGTTATTCTGGGGACGCATTTGTCCATACATCTAGAGGGGATGTCTTCTTTGCAGTGGGGATAGAAGCGTCCAGAACACGGGCTAGGTTCGTAATTTTGGAAGAGAGCATGCTACTGCTTGACCTTGGGTTCGAGAAAAGTGTTAAAACACAGAGACCATAGTTTCTGCTGCACTCGAGGATCTTGAAGAAAGTTCATTATGTTGTTTCCTTGTGTTGGGCCAGTTCAGGGAGGAGTAGGAGGGGTTGCTAGAAGGAGTTAGGGATTGGTCTAGCCTGGTGCTTCGAGGGGGGGACTGGGTCTGACTGCCACATATTTCGGGAGTCAAACGCTGCTGGTGGAGAATGGATTAGAAGACTGAGCGCAATAAATCATGAAAAGAGAATACTGAGTGAATCTGATGCTTTTCTGATAGCCGTGCTATGGTTAATTGTACTAAAATTTATTTTTACCCTTTATTATAATGTGTGGCTTATTGAAATGGTAAGTTTACTTCGCTTTACTGACAGTGGAAAAAGCCGATTATGGCTTTCACCACATGTTTAAGTTAATTTATCCGTAAATAAAAAACCTTCAAATTGTAAATAAATTACGATTACTATGATAAATAGAAGCGTTTCAAATTACTGAAAGTGATCGACAATAAATATTTTTTTTAGGTAAACCGATTGATTTTTAGGAGACACTCTAATATATAATTTGTTAGAAAGTTTTCACAAAATTTTCCCAATTTTTCTTTTGAAGATTTTATAATGGTGAATATTTAAAAATGTCCATGGGAACATGTTCTGACCTTAATTATCATAGCTTGATTTGTATTGTTGTAACTATTCTGGAAGGGTTTAAAAGAATACTTCATATAATAATTAATAACAGCCACATTTACCAAATGGTTGAAGTGTGTGGCACAAGGCTAGGCCTACGTTTTCCTCTTGATTACTCAGTCAAGTGGTCCACTTCACTTGTCACACATATGTACTATATTTAGAGAAACTATAGACCACTTCACTTGACACACACACACACACACACATGTACTATGTTCCCAGTCAATATAGACCTTCTCTTTACACACACACATGTACTATGTTCCCAGTCAATATAGACCTTCTCTTGACACACACCTATACTCTGATTTTGGTAGGCGTAAGAGTTTAGAATATACATACTTTTTTGGTCAATATTGCTAACATTTTACTACACTGTTAATATTTTTATAGATACTGCACCAAACGTGAATATTGTACGTAGATCATATGCGCAATAAAATTGGCATATTCAAAATTGTGACGATAGTAGGACAAGGTGCCAGATAATATGAAAATTACATCTGATAGTTATCAAAATATTTTGATAGAAACAAATGGTCTTGTATAACTTAATATAATATAAGCTAGCTTTTATTTTATTTTTAAATATGTGGCCTATTTTTAATTGGATTATTGAAAATGATAAGTGTTTGTCCTTTATTTTCCACGTGCTACTACCCATTAGGGCTATACGAACATATACTAATTACGCTAATCGATCAGGGAGACTACTAAGGTAAAAGCACCCTCGGTATACCCGACTGGGATCTTAACCCCGGTCCCCTAGTCTGTGGCAGTCTAGTCTATTACACCATAGAGCCTTCGACCACCTAATTGAGGCTTTGTCGTGTATTCTACTTTACTTTTTCTAACAAACGTTACTATATCAATTTGCATGAAAGTAAAACTAATAATATTAAAACCCATTAATATTGCAGAAGACTCACTTAGTCGAAATCGGAGTATCTAAATGCAAAAAAAAATCAGTAACAAGAGACACCATAATTGTCATGAACGTAGACAACAAATTATTTTAAATTTATTTAATCTGATTTGATTGGCTAGTGAAAAATATGCTATGAACACAAAAATATTCACAAATAGTTTTTGTGTTGGTTATAAAATGCTTTTATTTTTGATAAAATTTAATTATTCTTTTAGTAGTTAATTTGAATTAAAAAAACGTAGGGCTTCGCAAATAAGGTTTAAAATTTGTTCAGCTAAAATGTTAAAACAATATGTAATTTTCTTAGTTAATGAACTATAAAATAAAAGGGTAATAAATTAACACTAGCCTTATTATACAATAATTGAAAAAAAATATGGCTAGTAATCAGTCTACATTTAGTTGATTAAAGGGCTTTAGTTATATATTTAAAACAAATAAACTGTGAAAAATGTTTTAATCACTCACTAAATCAATTACCATTATGAAATAATTCAGTGGGAATATTTAATATGTTTGGTAACGAATATAAAACGAACATTGTAAAAAAGATCTGGTTAAAACAAATTAATCAATGTAGTGGCGTGAAGTATTGCCAGGGTAAGCAGAGTTAGTTTAAATAAATATACCTGTGAATAGTATCATTAGTCTGATACCTTAGTTCACTTGGTAGCTTGTCTGCCAGAGTCAAGGGTCCCGGGTTTGATTCCCGGCATGCCCAAAAATTTATCATTAATAAAATATGGGTTTACTCTTTCACATTTATAAAATGACGGCTGGGGACTGGATGTTGTGCCTGTTCTAGTTTTAAGTTAGATTAAAAGGCATATTAAGGCTATGACAGGCTTAGCAAGGCGGTAGTGGAAAACATATGACTTGAATAAACAAAAACTGACCCAGGCCATAAGCTGGAAACAGTAATGGATGTGAAAAAAATTGTTATCTCTCGGTAGAGCATTCTAAGGGCAGGTATCAAAGAAAATACAACCCTATACAAAGCTGAACTTATGTCTATTTGGTCAAATGGGGTAACGAAAGGAGGAGAACATATCACAGGTACAGCTTAAAACATCTCTGTATTCCCTAAAAGCGCTAGTGTTTTTTTTACCACGTCTTAGGTACCAGTTTGAGTTTTACACATACAATAATTACGCTAATGAGGTAAGGACGAGGACACTAACATTTTAGAGCGAACTTATCTTCCACTTACATGGAGGAAGAGTGGGAAACCATCTAACAAAAACCACCCTCAGTATCACCTGACCGGTATTTGAACTCCGATCTCCCCGTCATCGTAAGTCCAGTCGGTGGTCTAAGGCGTCACTCTCACTATAGACTGGAATGCTGATGATGGGGGAGATTGGGGTTCAATTCCTGGTTGGATGTTCCGAGAGTGGTTTATTCTGTCACTTTAGATAAATACTACCAATACCTGTAAATTAACACTTATAAGTGGAGGACCTGGCGATATAGAGATAAGGTGTCAGACTTGTTTATTAGGGGTCCAGGACTCAAATCTCGATCCCGGTAGATATCTATCTTATTACCAAACCCTTCCCATACCTCTAACAAAGTGTGTGCTATCACGCTTTGTGAATGTGTGGAATGCTAGGCCCCCACCGTGGTTCGGAACCCATGTTAAAATGTAGGTCCCCTCTGCTTTCCACCATAATCATTCTCATATATCATCCTACCATCTGGGGATAATGGAATTCACCTTAATGGTGTCCCCACCTCAGAAATGAATTCCTCCATCCGTCAGGAAAGCAGGAGTGAAATCAAATCAAATGGTCAGATCTTAAAGCACTAATAAGTAATAGCATGGTCAAATATTATTAATATTATAAATATGTTTATTTTTTACTTTCTCATATAAAGATAAATATTGTAATAGTAATCATTTTCGACTTCGGGATTATGATAAATATTAACCTTTTATTTGTGTCCTAATCCCAAAAAGTTGATTTTACAATAATTCTGTCTGTCCCTGGCAACAATTCTGAAACCGTTTTATGGATTTTGTTAAAAATTAGTCTAGATATTATAGGGCAATACCCCGGGATGTTTGTTTGATTTTGACCCTATACCTCAAATAAAGGATAGCCTGGTAACGATTTTTTTTATTCCATATATTATGAAAAGAGTTCTAATGATTTTGTTTAAAATCTATATTTATGAAGTTTTTGACGTAACAAATAGCAATATATACTTATAATTTAGGTGAAACTTTGCTAACGGGTTATTTAATTAAGTATGATTTTTGAAAATTCAATATATTTAGAATTCGATCTAATGATTTTGTTTAAAATGTAATATCTAGAGAATGATTGAAATGAAAAACAAAACAAAAAAAAGTACATTTTTTAGTGAAATTAGTTCAAGGATGATTTATTCATTACCTTTTTTTAAAATGTTAATAACATAAGAAATGCATCTAGCTAGTTGGCTAAAATTGGCCATCTATTAAGTTTTTTACATTATAAACAATTATGCATTTTGGTTTTTCTGAAAAGAAAATAATTTAATAGCAGTTTATTAATAAGTGAATTTTGAAAAAAAAAACTGTTTAGCTCTAGAAATGTTGTAGAAAATTGTTATTTTGATACTATTTTACATAATAATAAATATTCTTGGTAGATTTTTTAAATAGATTAAGTTAAGGGTAGCTTACTAATGATAACTTTAGAAAATCTAAAATATTTTGAAAATTTCCTTTAAGATTGATTTTAAAATGGGTATAAAGTATAGTTTGTCATGATAGATAAGAATATATTTTTGTTTTTACAAATAAAAATCATTTAGGGATAGCTTACAATTAACCTCCAATCCCCCCCCCCCTTTCAAGCTTTATTTAATACATTATTTAATAAAGTTTGCACGATTTTGTCCTACCATTTATTCTTAAGGTTTCTTCCTACAAATAGCTTCGTATAGCATAATGTATGAATGTTGTATTATAATGATTAATGCACTTTTAACAAAAACTCTTAACATTTATATTGCTATAGCCATTTTCTATATCAACTAAGGGTAACCTGGCGGTTTAAGGATAAGGTGTCCAAGGGGGTCCAAGGTTCAATCCTCGATCCCGGCACAGATTTATCTGATTGCCAAACCCTTTCTTCACCTCTGACAAGACGTGTATTAATCTCAACTTGTGAATGTGTGGAATGCCAGGCCTCCACCATGGTTCGGATCCCACGTTAAACTGTAGGTCCTCCATTTCATCTCCCAATCACCCTACTATTACACATTAGCGTAAGTGCGTATAGCCCAAACGGGTAGTAAGACGTGGTACTAATAATAATAATATAATAATTTCAATTTCCTTTATTATAGTGCTGGCCAACAGTCGTAAGACCTATAACAGGCCAGCACTGAAAAGTACACATGTACAATACCTTACAATATATATATATTTATACAAGAAAAAAATGGTAGACAAAAAATGGCTAAATAATCTTATATACTGATGAATAGTTACGAGATAAAAAAGTAGTTAATAATAAGAAGAATAAAAAGTAACATTAAAAACAAATAACTAAATAGTATGCAGTAACATTATGCAAAAACAGATCAGAATATTGTAAGTTTAAATAATATAGGCAGAACCTCTACACGATAAATGATTGATATGGGATATCCTTAAATAACTCTCTGAGTTTAGCTTTCCTTTTATGATAAAAGTCGAATTAGACAAATATAGAATTGGCGCTATGGATACAACGACCTATAGGGCTCATCTTATAAGAGCTATCGATAAATAATAATTTAGGATTACGAGAAGCCCGAGAAGGGATATGAACGCCTACATAATCAAGGGCAAATTTGCAATAAATTTTGTTATTGAAAATATTAAAAACAAAAAGGGCATCACAATAAAGTCCACGTGAGAAGAGAGTTTGGAGCCCTAATAGGTTTTGAATTATGTCATAATCATAATAAATCCGGTTACTAAAGTATTTATCATAGCATGCAGCAACAAATTTTATTTGAACGTTTTCTAACCTAAGAGAGTCAGTTAAGGTAATGGAATTCCAAGCAACAGTAACATATTCTAACTTAGATCTAACCAGAGCGTAATACAGACATAAAAAACAGTCAACTTTCTTAAATGATGAATTAATAAATTTAATAAGCCCAAGTAATTTCAAGGACTGGAAAATGACATGGTCAACATGATAGTGGAAATAAAGTTTGTTATCCAAGAGGACACCAAGATCATTGATACAAAGTGTACGAGCTATGTTATCACTGCCCAATTTATAGGTAAAAAAGAAAGGATTTGTTTTCCTAGTAAAATATATAGATTTGGTCTTAGATTTATTGGTAGACATTCCATTTTCCAAAGACCATAGTAAAACACCATTTACATCATTTAGTAAATCTATACAATCTGCTATTGATTTGATAGTTTTAAATAATTTTACAACATCAGCAAAGAGTAAATAAATAGACGAGTTCAAATATTTACCAATGTCATCAATAAACACATTAAAGAGAAGAGGACCTAAATTAAAACCCTGAGGTATGCCACAGGGGGCTAAAAATGTATTTGAAGTGTGTGAATCAATTTTAATAATGAATGATCTTTCATGCAAATAACTGCTGAACCAATTTACATAAGAGTGAGAAAGTCAAATTACCAAGTTTAGAGAGAATAATATTATGCTGATATAAATCAAATGCCTTACTTTTGTCAAAATAAATAGCATCAACCTGACCATGGGCAGAGACTTGAGGGGCAACATGCCCAAGAAATTCAACTAAATTAGTGACAGTAGATTTATTTTTTATAAAGCCATGTTGATTATCGGAAAGTTTATTTTTAAGGTGGTGGAAAGTATGCTCATGTATGATTTTCTCGAATACTTTGGAGAAAGTGTTTAAGAGGGAAATTGGTATGTAATTACAAACATTTGTTCTTACCCTTTTTTATAGATAGGTATGACAACAGATTGTTTCCATGTAAGAGGAAAAGTTTCATTTGATAGGCTAATGTTAAAGATATAGGCTAACAAAGGGCTGCAAATGCTGGCACAGCCTTTAACAATAAAACTTAGAATTCCATCTGTCCCGGCACATCTAGAAGAATTCATTTTTTTTATAGCATTAGCAACATTCAAGGGTGTGATGTGGCATGGATACAAGGGCACACTAGTTTCAATAACGGGGCAGGGTAAGACAGGAATAGCTGAATTATAAACGGAATGAAAGTAGGCCCCAAACTCATTAGCAATTAATAAAGGATCCGCTATAGATTTGCCATTAATTTTTAGGTTGGATGGGAAAACTTTATTCATACGATTATTTTTAACAAATTTCCAAAAATCTTTAGGTTTGCCTTTAATACTATTTTCAATTGAGTTCATCCAGTTGGCTTTGTCTATAATCAAAGTAGTTTTAACTAATTTACGAAAGTGAGAAAAATTAGAATAGAATACACTATTATTTGTTTGTTTAAACTTTTTGAAAACCTGTTTTTTTTCCCCTAATATAGTATTTAAGTGTAGAAGAAAACCAATTAGGATATTTGGATGAATTAAGAATGGTAATTTAAGGAATAATAATAATAATTATAACAATAATAATAAATCAACTAAGGAATTCATGTGAATAAATTAGGAATTGAATTAAAATTAATCTTACCAAAATAGCATAGCTAGCCTTAACCTTTGTTTACCGTGTTTTATAAGCTTCGGATACGAATTTTAGATTTGTGGGTAAAATGAAGATTAGGTTTCGGGATTAGAATTCATAATGAAAAAAAATGAGAACTAGACCCATATTCAGTATACTAAGCAAAATCGTTCCAAATATTATAACGTTTCACAAAACAATTTTTTTTCAAATCTCATGTCAAAAAGCAGGTGCCAAAAATGTAACAACTGCCGATAATTACATAATATATGATATAATATATGTGAATCGAAGTAGTCGAGTTGGATGAACGGTCTGCCGAATGATGACGATGATGATGATAATGATGACGCGGAAGAAGAAGCATCTCTATTAATTAAGGGTCCCTTTTCCTCCTCTAGCGCTGGCGCCACCGCCTGTAGGAGTCCCGCCCAACTAATCACCAGTTCGAGCAAACACAACACTCCCAATCACAAAGAGGGCAAGACCGGATTTTTCTTTTTTTTTTTCCAAGGAGAGAAGTATTATACAGTATTATACCCTTCGGTAACAGTTTTCTTTGGATCTTTCTTTGTGTCATTTCGATAAAAAAAAATCAGAAATGGGATTTACAATAAAAAAAAGTTTGGTAAGCATTAATGGCATGAAAAAAAGAAAATCCGATACTAAAAGTTTGAGCTTTCTTATGGCGGTAATGAGAGGTATTAGAGACGTTTTGTTGAATCAAGGACAGAAGGAAGGGGGGATGTTCGTCTAGACGGAGAATTTGACCGGGTTATGTGGAGAGTCATCGTGTGACCATCTTTATTTTTTTCCTGCTCCGACAATCGCCTGGGGCAATTCCTTGCAATGATCTGTGGGAAATAAACGCGAGTAAAAGGGCGTTCGTTTTAGTATTCGATAGAAGGACGAGAATTTTCTCGAGTTTATCGCGCAGCCACGTAGTTAGTGTTTTTTTTTAATGCCAAATCCTCATGAGACACTTTGCGTGAGTTAATCAGTTCATAATAAGCTCACCAGTGTGGCACCTGGACAAAGGAAACGGTCTCGTCTTGTTTGGTTTGTCGATGATGTCATTGGCTCTTTCCTGTTGTACGGAGAGTGATTTCCCCACCCTTGTTTGGAAACCTAAAGGTGCACCGAGGAAGTACAAAACCCGGAATTCCAATAATGTTATTGAAAGAAATAGCATCTTCAATGTCAAATCTCAAGACCGTTTAATTAGTTGGCCGTCTTTAACATTTGCGGACCTCCACAGGATTATTCTTGGACCACATGTTGTGAACCTCAAATCAAAGAAATTATAATCAATTAACATATTGTTACCGTTAATGGATGTAGCGAGATTAAAGCTACGGTCAAGGGTGGGTTTTCACATATAGTTTTCACAGTTGTCACCTTGTTCTGTTTCTGCGTTATGGCGATTGGCCCTTTTCATTTGGCGAGGAAATGCAGAGCTATGGGAACAAACGGTTATCTATAAGAATGTTTATTGTTTTACAATTTTCTTTTCGGAAACGGTTTGTTCAAGAATACAAGCATGTTAATTAAGTTATACTTTTTATATACACACCTCCTCTATAATTTTAACAGTGATCAAATATCGATAACAATGACATTTTTCAATAGAAAACTGCCGGATTCATAACAAAAAATAAGAACATTTAACAATATAATAAACATCGATACATTATCTTAGAAGGGGTGTTGAATATACTAACATAAACATTTCACTCGTTCTCGAGGAAACTGATATTTCAAAACGTATTATTTTTCCGCAAGACCTGTCCGGTAGCTAGCGCCATCTACGGTTTCAGTGATCCATCTGTTCTTGTTGGCGCGGAAGAATACTTTGCTCGGCTGTGAAGTCACGCCACGTCATTCCCCCTTTCACCCACCATCAAACAGGATAGGTTTTAGACTTGCACTCGGCAGGGCCAAGGGCCTTAAAGAGGATGAGTCTTCGCCAAACTAGCTTCTTTAGTTCTAGATTATAATAGTGTTTTTGTGGATATACTAGACCACAATTTACACTAACAAGGATGAATGGGGTGGTCCAGAGCGTAAATATTATTTCACAACATATATAATTTGAGCTTAATATAAAGAAAACAGACTCACAGCTATAATATTTTAATTTTTTTAATCTTGGGACATTAATGACCGGGAAGGACATACCATCTAGCCAGATACAGTCGCCTTATGTGTATATTATAATAAGCTGCTCGGTTGACAGAGAGGGCTACCCGGGGTACACCATAGGCGGTTGTCTACACGTCGTACCCGCAATGAGATGATGTGTTGATGAGTGAACATGAAAACACCCGCCTCGGTGGCGTAGTTGGCTAACGCACTTGTCGTGTGTAGCTCGACTGCTGAGGACGGGGAGATCGAGATTCGAATCTCGGTTGGGTGAACTGATTTTTTTTTCCTAAATGGTTTTTCACTCACCCTCCACGCAAATTCGGGTTCACTTCCTCTAATTCAACCTTCCCAATTCCTAATCCATTAGAGTAATTAGTACTTAAAGCGTATAACCCGAACGGTTAGTAAGACGCACTGCTAAATATTAATATGAAATTGGAGAGTCCGTGTGAGTCTAGGCCAAGGCTCCACAGGCGCGAGTTTACTGCTTAAAAGAGCGGTTTTTTTACGGCTAGAATGGCTTCTATTTTGAACTGGCAACACGAGCAGTAAAATCCTTGCTTTTTGACACAAGCGGGAAAATAACTGCTATGCAGCCGTGGGATGGCTTCACGTGCATCTTTTCACTGCTGCGCAGTCCATTAACAGAGCAGAACTGCTAACGAAGGCGTGATTCTCATAATATTATGTGTATGGATTTATTTTAGTATTGTTATTTTTTTCAGCTTTAGAAATAAGTTCGCTGTCAAATTATGAACCCTAAATATATCAAAATCCTACAAAAGAGGGTCCAAATTTCATAAAAATAAATTTATATGATAACGAAAGCTATAAGAGTGAGCAGTTTGAGTAATAGTTTTGAATGTTGGGTGCATAACAGAAACCCAAGGCACGAAACTCAATCCAGTTGCGGGAAGAACATGACGGTTGGTCTCCAGAAATAATAAATATAATAATATTTGGAACTAAGGAAGGACAAAGATAGTTTCTAAACTTAAGGGTATTTTCACTAACAATAACATTAAATAAATTGCAAGTACATGTATATGTTTATCATAAATATTAGAATTAAAAAATAAATATATATTTATGTAACAAGTTTAAAGTATTATGTAGAAATATATAATAGCTCCTACGATCTTCATTTAATTCACAATCTGCAATGAGCTAGAAGGATTTAAGTTAAGATTGTCTTTACTTTCAACTAAACAACAATTTTTTATAATATATACAATGAAGAATCATTTAGATTATTATTTTTCACCTGAACTTTGCATACGAAGTTACTAAATATTATCCTAATACGAACCATGTAACTATCTAACATCTGCATTCTATTACTCTTGATTATTCAACATAATCAAAATGAGCACTGTCCACAAATTTCTAAGACATCCTATAATAACCTAAAATCATATTACCCTAAATTTATCAATCACAATATTAACAATACAAGAGAGCAAGCAAGTAAAAATAATAAGATCATCTAACTTAAACATTATGTAGACAAGAAAAATCTAACCAGCATAATAAAAAGGCGATATTCAAAATTTATACTTTAGATCTTCTTTTCTTTTATCTATAATCTCAACAGTTATATCCCAAAATTTATCCCAACAAACTAGGCTGATATAAATAAATTATACCATTTAAATACAACGTGAAAAATTTAAGTTTTATAAGATTCAAACAATTACTAATTTGAAATAATAACCTGCCAAAAGGGAATTTTGAAAAATAACAATAAAAAATATTTACGCCTAAAAGAAATATACCCTTACATTTTTCAAATAATGCTGAAGCCTTGGCTTCGTCCGACTTTCTTTCTTAAGTAAATTTTATTATTCATATATAATACATTTGATGAACATTAACTGAAGACATAAGGGAAACAATAACTTACACCAACTCCTTGGGGCTCTCGAAAGCAGCAACATTAGTAATCGATAATAAATATATATATATTTTCATTTTTATCTATCCCAAATTAGGGTATAAAATCACTTTAAGTGAGGGATTTATGTCCTTCTCCCCCCACAACACATATAACCTGGTCGGTAATTACTCCGCGGGTGCTCTTCTCCGTAGCACTAGAGAACCCACACACTATCAGTAATCTCGGCCTTTAGGCCAGCATCCCACATTATCTGGCCTCCCCCCCAGTCTCACACGTTTAGGAGGGGGGGTCACGAATCCCCTAATTTGACTCCTAGATTACCTGCCGACGTCGACAAAGGGGCTCACGATACCGTCCCTTATTCGGTGGTAGGGATGGGCAGGAGTCTCGTAATCGCCGATGCCCCGGACGATCTGGTTGGAAGTGGCTAGCACCCGACTGAAAAATCTCTCCGTCAGCCCGCGTATACGGCTGTCCAAGGATGGTAGACCTGACATGTTCAGGAGAACGTGGTTTAGGATGCAGGGTGGGGCCCCGAGGATCAAGCGAAGGAACGAACTGGTGGTATACAGCACGGAAATAATTGTACCTGTATCTGGGTAAATAGGAGAATACGGGAGCGGAATATAGAAGGATGGACATTACACAGAGCAGAAAAATTCTGATCTTGTGACCGTATGCCAGTGGAATGGCCGGGCGCAAAAGAGGAGCCAGCTTCACCATAACGCCCCTGGCCCTACCCACCGCCAAACGCAGGTGCGGGTCCCAAATGCATTTCGCATCCAGGGTCACCCCCAGCCACCGGACTGTTTGTGACCACTGAACCACCACCCCCTCCACTCGAAGTGGCTGCAGGGGGCCAATTCCCCGACGCGTGAACAAAATAGCCTGCGTCTTTTGGGACTGGATAGTCAGGGAACGTGATCGAAGGTAGGCCAACAGCCCCGGTAACGCGAAGGTGATTTTGGCCCAGACCACCTTAGCGTCCGAGGACTGCGCCAAGATAGCAGTGTCGTCCGCGAACTGGAAGAGAGCTGTGCCGTGCGGGTCGGGCATGTCTCACACGAACAACGAATATAGGATCGGGGAGAGGCAGGAGGCCTGGGGGACCCCTGCCCGAATCGGTCGGGGGGATGAAAGGGTGTTCTCAACTCCCATTCTGAAGGAGTGGTCGGCGAGGAAGGAACTGAGGAGACGGAGTATGGGCGGCGAGATACCCACCCCGGCGAGAGCGGTGAGAAGGCCCCTTTGACGTCCAACACCACGAACTCAGTCCGGGCCCCGGTGTTAAACACGCCAGTTACCAGGTCGACTATCTTTGCGACCACGTGGGTGGTCGACAGGCCCTTCCGAGAGCCGAATTGGTGATCTGGCAGACGGGGGTTCACCTCTAGCCAGGCCTCAAATCTATCCAGGATAATTCTCTCCGCCACCTTGCCAGCACAGGAAAGGAAGGAGATCGGTCTGTAGGATGCCGAATAAGCGGGGGGCATCCCCGGCTTATGGATAGGTACGACGTACGCTGCCTTCCACTGGTCAGAGAAGTTGAGCAGCATCAGGACAGCGTTGAGAATTCGGAGGAGAAGGACGAACGCCTTTCGAGGAAGGTGAGTAAGGATGAGGGGGGAATCCCAGCTGAGCCCCGGGGCGGATGAGGTTTTAAGCCAGGGCCCGAGACAACTCGTGGGTGGTGACCAATCGAAGGTCAGGATACGGAGGGTGTTCCTCGACTGGGGAAGGAAGGGATATTCAGGAAATGTCACAACAGGAGGGTCCGTATCTCTCACCGGTGAACCCGTCTGCTGCGCGAAACTGGCCTCAAACGCCACCGCCAAGGCCTCTGCTCGGTCCGAGGTGGCGGACGCCAAACCACCCACCACGCGCAGCTCCAGAATTAGATCGTTCTTGTGACTCATCCCCTTCAGATGGCGCCACAGGGAGAGATCCTCGGTATCTAGCTCTTGGAGCCTCCTGCGCTGAGCCTCCGCCCTCCACCGACGGAGTATCCGCCGGCAGCCGAAGGACTCTATAGACATCCCTGACTCCAAGGAGGTGAGAACGCTGTCACAAGGCTCGCGCCCGGTCATGTAGCCGCATCTCATACAGGATAACTGGGGGTGGGGGAGGGCCCAAGAGAAGAAGAAATCGTCACACAGAAATAGAGGAGGACGTGGCAGAGAGGAGGGCTGACGCGAAGAGATGGGCCTGGCGGTCTAACTCTCCGACGTCGGGGATGGGTGTGGCGGGAAAATCCGCGTGAACTAGCCTATCCTGGAATATAGGTCAGTCTGCAAGTCTATAATTGAAATTGGCAGGAGAATTGACGGGCAGTGGAAGAAATTGCAAGTCACAGGTCACAGAGTTGTGGTAAGACGATTGGGACAGGTGGGTGACAAGAGGGGAGAGAAATGGTTTCCTCGTGGTCAGGATGAGGTTAAAGAAACTGGGAAGGTGGCGGAGGTGTTAAGGGAGATAATAAGGTAGGTCGGTACAATGGATGAAGAGGTCATGACCGTCCAACTAAGTCCGGGCAATGACCAAGAGTGCCGGACGCTTTCCTACGCCGGTCTTATATACGATTCGCAAAACTCAGGGAACACGGAACAAAGGAAAAAAAAAGGGAGGGGAACCAAAGAGTATCTATCATACACCGGGAGGGAAATGCGAGTGACAGAGCGAGCTCATACTCATTTCTCGAAGCAATTCGAATATTTGGGCCCTTTGCGGGAAAGGCATCTCTTTTCTTCTCAAATTTTTTGGAATAGCTTGAGCAGATGGGGACCTCTAACGGGCGCGGTTCGATTCTTAGGTGGAGATGAGATGGTCAGTGTTTTTCTATTAATAAATCTATATGTTGTTTAAACTATGTTCTTTTCAATTATAATATGTGCTACCTGTAGCCCTAGACCCGCATAGAGCTATTGGGTACATAGCCACCTCCCCTCATTTACCGTTGGGTCTATTTTCTAGCAGTAAAAACATGCTCTTTGACGCAGTAAATTCCTGCCTGTGGAGCCTTGGCCTAATCCTAACTTAAGTCTAACTAACCAAGCCCTGGTGACCGTTAGGATCATTCCCCTTTAGGGAAAAGTAACTAAGGTACCAGCTGGGAATCGAACCCGGGACCCCTAGGTTCATGGTCAGGTGTTGGCTCGGATTTAAATAAACAGCCATAATATACAATAATGATTTTTTTTACCTTTTCCCTTCACTGTTTTCCTTTGATGAGAAGTGTGAAGTAAGCTATATTTGATATACTTAGCACCGTATTGAGTTTGGCTGTTGTATTTTACTATGAAAACTCTTTTTAAATAGGACGATGTTCAAAACTGATGTTCTGTGATACCTCCCTAGATTCACCAGGGTTCCGTATTTATATGGGGAGCTAGAGGGGGTAAGGGGGGGAGCTGTCCTCCAAACCGACGTACTAACGGAGTCTCCCTACTAATTTGTTGAAGACTTCATCACTGGATTAAGTCAAATTTTGGGTCACACGTGTTAGGTTAATTGAAAATGAGATTTAAAAGAACACAGCATGATTTAAATATTATTATTTTTTGGTTAAAAGTTTTAAACAGTAATATAATAGTATGTAGCTTCGATTTAAGTCAAAAGTTGGAGGTCAAATTTCATTCGCTTCAACTTTAACACGCACACTAACCTTCGTATCTTTGAAACGTTTCGAAAGAAGAAGAAAACCTCAATATATTATAAACAGATTTGAAATATCTCACTAAATATAACATACTTCAACATATTCTTAGAACAGCTACTAAACAATATTTAAACCCAAACTATTGACTAAATGACATATATAACGTAAGCATAGCTACATACAGATATGACTGGCCTTTGGTCAACGCCCCTGCCTAGAGATCTAGAGTTCTCGGGTTCGATTCCTTGTGGTACCATATATACTTTTTCCTAAAGAGGTACTGTTTATATGGTCACCATAGTCTGGTTAATTAAAATTAAGCTAGGTTTAAGATTTCCACTTGTTCCACACCTTCATAATCACTATCATCACGTCATCTTATAGTGGGCATGACGTGTAGACAAGTTCCAAGTTTCTGTTCTCACAGAGTGGCTAAAAGTCATACATGGTGACTGAAATATATACTTATCTCTCACGGTTGAATATTCCAGACGCTAAAACAAACCCAAGAAAAAACAGGTTTTTTCTTCAAAACTTTCTCTTTACTTAGATACATTTAATGTCTAGTTTAAAAACTAAAAGTAATGTTAAGATGGATCCAAGCTTAAAATACTGTGAGCTGGCTGTGTCGTTGTGTCTTTAGAATTCGGAGCACAGTCGGACCACGGTCGGCGCACAGTCCTGATAATGTGAATCCAACTCTATGTGACAACAACAATCTCCTCTTCGTACTTTGCTTCGCTTCAATTTATCATTTAAAAACAACATTCGCACACCCCTAATACTATTGCTATTTTGTTAGTACTCCTACCTTTTTAATTTGTATTTGTTTTAAGTTTATGAATTATGAGTCACGTGGTGACAAGTTATCTCTCAGGGCCATACGCCTGTGCTATTCATTATCTAGATGTATTTTACGCTGTTTGGCGCCAATCACAATAATGAATCCACATCGGTAGCCAGTTAACCACTCAATCACCGCTGTTTACTATTGAATTGACACCACTTTACACCAACGAAGTCAATACAAAATGAATTATCGATCATGGTTTGTTTCTATAGGCGTTTCGAGCTTAACTTCTCCAAGATATCCATGGTGTATTCCAAAGTAGTGTGCTTACTTTTGCTATGGGAAGCTAAGGAATTAAATAGGCTGGACCATATACCCAAAATTGTTAGATTTGGGGTAGAGGGTTCATGGTGGGGAAATATTTAAATTTCTGTTGAAGTTCAACAGTGAAAGCTCAAAATATCTCTAAAGTTTGCTGCTTTTGAAGAATACACATGTAACTAAAAAGTATAGCTGCTCATTCATTCTATGCTACTTTAATGCCCGATAAGAGTTTTAAATAAAGGCAAGTGCGATAATTTGCAGTCAAAAACCTTAATGATTTATTTTAGTATAATTCTTTAGTAGACTTTTCCCGTTTATTTGAAGTATTTAACTTGCACTTTCCAAACTGACTGATTATATAAGCAAACGTCTTGTAAACTAACTTAAATCTAGAACAGACACAACATCCAGTCCCACCCGTTAATTAATCACTGTGAAAGGGTAAACCAACATTTCACCGATGATAACCTTTTCGACCATGCCCGGATTTGAACCCAGACTCTTAGCTCAATAGAGAAATGCTACCAACTGAGCTAAAGTATCAGACTTAGACTTTTTTTAATCCAAGTCCCAAAGCTGCTTAAAATAAATACACATTTTCCCTTGCTTTTATTATAATGAATTTGCAGGAAAAAAAAAAAATTAGTGAAATTGGTGTTTGCCTTCCACATTTCTGAATTAACGCCCTGAATATAATTAATTA
>CABFVX010006598.1:1736-38246 GCA_902151425.1 Timema shepardi
ACCCCCCCCCCCCCCTTCTTGCTTACGTAGAATTTGTCAGCTTTTTTTCATTTGTTCACAGGAATAACCACAATATATTTCATGCAAATAAAAAAACGTGCAATTTAGAAATTGCTGGTCATTATTAACATAAAGGTGTAAATTAATATTCAGGAATAATTGACAATTAAAACTGGTATACAATGAATTTAAATTTATTGAACAGGTAAAATTAAAACACGTTATAACATTATACAAGTTTAAATTTCAATTTACTTTTAATTGAAGTTATAAAAAGTATTATTAGTGAATACATGAATATAATATTTACAAAAAAACACCATGAACTCCATTTAACCTGATGACCAATGTCCTTGAATCCACGTCTCCACACTTTCCATTATTATGTTGTTATTGGTTGACGGAGCGTTGGGGGGGGAGGGGGGGGAGAGGCGAGGTCACTCAACCTTTGGCTTATGGCCCGTCTACAACCAAACTAACCCGCTTGTCGGACTCTAAACTACGCAATAACGTAATTTTGTCTGTCTACACTAGATTACGCGAACACAAACGTATGTCGGAACTGTCGGACCAGCTTGTCGGGAGGAGATGAACATTGTCCATCTCTTGCGTTTATGTAGCTGCGTTGTCTTGCGTTCAGCCAATAAAAAACCAATATGGATAGACTACTAAAATCAAATAATATGAAGTTATTTGGTCTATGTCAAAAACGCTTGGAAATGTATAGTAATTAATACAGGATTTTCAATTAAAATCATATGTATCTAACCATTTGAATATTTATTTCTTATTTGTAAACATTAATATGAATTTGACTTTTATAGTCATCATTGATGTGTGTTCCTATTGGTTGAAATTACGTTTTACGACTTTTCATTGTAGACAGTCTATTTTGTATTTAATAAAAGCGTAATTACGAGTGCATTTGCGATTGCGTAGTTGCGAGTCCGACAAGCGGGTGTGTTGTTGTAGACTGGCCTTTACTTGTATGTAAGTTTCTCCACTACTTCCTCGTCTAACCACTCAGCATCTTCATTGCTGCTCGAAGTCCAAGCGGCTTGCAATACACCCTCCCTCAATTTCCCCCATCTTTCTCTGTCTTACGTAAGCATTGTCCTGAACCTCCAGCGAGAATAAGCAAAACTCGAACACCCTCACCCTCTAAGGTGCTTACGTAATACTTGAACGCCCCCTTATACCAAAGCTGTGGAAAGTTATTTGCAATTTCATTGCTAATCAAAAAATGTTGTTTGTCGTTTTTGAATCTAGCTTGGGCTGTTATATCACTTTGCGGCTCAATGAGTCATTCTTCTAATACAATGTCAACATCAAATTCATTTACCCCAAATGGATCCATCTCCCAATCAACCATATTAAATTAGTGAAAAAATTAAAAATATTTGAATTAAAGAATGTTATAATTTCAGAAGCAGGCAATTAAAATATAAGGCAGAACAAAATATAGATATCTACCGTACATGAAAATGTATTCAAACCATTGAACATAAACAAGAACATATGTCCATTGAACAGCCAGTTTTTGGCAGTTTGAATTTTTTAAATTAATGACTGCTTTATTTCTATTTTTTTTAACGTGAAGAATTTGTAAACCAATATTCATAAAAATTACTTTGTAAGTAACAAAACTACTGCGTTTAGTTCTTGTATTATTTTTTGTAGAAGGAGGGATATTCAAATTCTGTCATTCAGCGCAGAGGAGCGCTGACAAACATACTTTCAATTTTGGACGCGTGTTTTTGCGCCACGAAACCATTCATTATTAGACTTAGGTTCCCAAGTAGAGTAGGTTTTCTTAGAGGAACTTGCAACGTTGTAAATTATCTATCAGCACTGTAAAATATTGTAAACCTGTCTCAAAAGGAGAGTTGCAAGGGCGAGGAAGAAGTGCTCACAATGTCACCCTGTCTTTCCTCCCCCTTCCCTCCCCCAACAAGACTAGGATCACTGAGCCGCCATACCAAACAGCACCAAGTCTGTGACGACGAGGAGCGAACGCTCCTGAGCAAGCCTGAGGCCGGCCTCACGAGATCTCCCGGATGGTGCTCAGTTCAGGCGGTCAGCCTGTGTGCGTGTGTGTGTGTGTGTGTTTGTCCCCAACCACACTAAACAGCCGGTGAGGGTTGGTTCGTTCTGGCCATAGACAGTCTTGTTCTATTCTACGGATACATATTTAATACCAGAACAATACGATATCATTCATTATTCAAATTATCACATGTATTCATAAAGTTCAAAGAGACAGCCACGCTAACCACGTCACCAAGTGGCTTAGACCGTTTTATCACCCGCCTCACTCTGAAGTAGAGACGAGGCGAGGTTTATTGTATTCTCTTCGTGTCTATGTAATATGTGTGCTCATTGTTTAGCTTGTGAGTGTCCGTCCTCTCAATAAATACATTTATTACGTCCCAGCCGGTCCTCAAATGGGGAGAAAATGAACTATAGTACATTCTAAACTTTCAATAGTCTGCCCACGAGGGGTGGGCAGTAATCACAAATTCAAATCTCAACCAAAATTGTTTATTTGTCCTCCCCATTAATGTGTCAGCACCAGAAGGGCAGAAATTGCCCACTGGAGATAATTTATTTTCATTTCCCACCAGTGTTACGTATAGAAATGTCTGCATAGCCCTGGTGGAGTACCAATCGTCCCCATGACCGACCCCGGAGTTTTGCTCGCTCAGAACACCACCTTATTTTTGCCCCAACCAGTCGTCGAACCGGGGTATGATGGTTCGGTGTCCGGTTGTTTAATGTCATTCCCGATGTTTCCCCCTCTTCCGTATTGCCTATTTAATATATGCTTAACACCCGGTACTATATGTACTGCCTACTTCACATTCCACAGTCTGCCCACGAGAAGTGGGCAGTAATATTAGTTCTGTTGTCGTCAATAATTTTTATTGTTCCACCCTTTCAGTCCTGTAGCACCAGATGGACAAAAATAGTCCACTGGAAAAAGTTTATTTTATTTTCACACCAAGGTACGTATGGAATTGACATCGTAGCCCTGGTGGTGTACTATTATCTACTCCGACCGACCCCGGCGACTCGTTCATATTTTATTTTCCTTTTTTTTTCAATCTATTACTGGTTTTTATTTTACTAGAGTTTCTTTCCTCCCTGCTCCACGTCCGTACTTATGTTCCAGTTAAGATCTCTGTATGAGGAATGGGGCGGGTTTTTTCTAATATTTTCCCGCCCCTAACCCAAAGATGGCAAATTTTCAACCCGCCAGGGCGCCAACTAATTTCGTTAATGTTTTATGTATTTGTTCTGTGTATTGTTTGTATTCGGGAGTTCATCGGGGCTGGAGTTTACTACGTTATTCGATGTGTGTCCTGTTCTTATTATGTAATAAATTGATGTTACCAAAGTAAAATACCTTACAAACAAACAATAACATTAATTTTCTAGATAAAAAATTACTACCATCTATTATGTAGGTAATGTCTGGTAAATGATGAATTCTAGTTTGTAGAACAAAACAACTAGCAAAGGAAGAGAGCAGTGTTCTTTTAAAGGATACGAAAAAAACACGTTCTAACACTGGAAACAAATGATCAATGTTTACTTTTACAGTTTGTAATAAAAATAGGCATAGGGTTTTTAGCTATTTTATTATTGTTTACTAAACAAATAAATTGAATACTGTGTATGTTAAATACTTCTACACAAGACCACCTTACCTGACTAGTTTGATATTATATCATATTTAAAAAATTATCTCAATACCAAGACTGATCAATAATTTTAGCAAATTTTATTAATTTAATATTTTAATTTGTCTGTTCTTTATTACTATTGAAATGTTTTCTACATGTGTGTATTTATTTAATGGCTTGGTATCTATAAATATTAACAAAAAAATGTGTTTAATGGGGTATTGATGAGAAAACTAAAGCCTTTCGGGTGGAAATGTATTCGTTCTTGCTCGGAGAAGATGGAATATCACCATGGAAAAGCCATCCCTAGTGTACATGAATCTGATTCATCCCAAAGCTTCATAGACAGTTCAGTTTATTGTGAGAAGGACGCCTTAACCCCTTAGACCATGTGGCCATCAAAGAAATCAACTTTGAAATAGAGTCGTTAAGATTAGTTTGAGTTCAGTAAAGTTGGGTTAGTTTAAATCTATTTAGTTTGACTTATGGTAAGTTTAATATTAGCTTTTAGACAAATTGTTAAAGAAATGATTAAAAAACTCAAATTATTTGGACTCGTTAATTTGGTGAAATCGCTTATGTGGCCGCATGGTCAAACGCGCTACTCTCGCAATTAGACTTCTGAAGACGGGGAGATCAGTGATTGATCCCAGTCGGGTGTAGTTTTCCCAATTGGTTTTCCACTCTCCCTCCACGCACTTCTTCTAAATTAACTCTTCATAGCACATTAGTGCAATTAGTACATAGGCGTACAACCCAAACGGATAGTAAGAAGCGGTACTTTAAACAATTGCTGAATTATAAGAGACAAAAAGCCTAGATTGAAATGAAATAGGTCTATAATAAATGTGTTGCCCCGTTAAAAATAATTTTACCGAAATTCTTGGTAAAGGACATAAACCTATATTTCTTATTCTAAATCTTGATAGATTTATATATATTTTGGGTTGAGTGTAAGAAAAGGCGCTGGCCTTGACCTCACTCAAATAAAGACTACATTATTATCTAGTTGAAACATGCGAATGCTATTTTTGAATATAAACTATATATAGCCTGGATCACAAATATATAATTAACAATATAATGTTATCAGGTTCTTCTGAGATTGTCGCCGCTATATATGTTTCTACATGAGGTTGCAAACGTATATTTAAAAAAATATGTAACCCTCAAACAGTTTTAAAATGCATATTTTAAACTAATTATAATAGTGGAGTTTCCATTAGAAACATTTTCGCTCTAGCAAATTAAAGGAGCATTCAAAACTTATTTTATATATATAATTAGAGTATTAGTAACACTATTATATTAAATTGTTCTAAAGTCATCAGCAATGTATTCTTTTAATTTTTCTGAGGGATGCGTAGTCAAATCTATACTTTCAACTGAATCTTGATTTATAGAGTCGCTTATAGTTTCAATGGAACTCTTATGTTTTGGTAAACTCTCTGTCTCTGTGCTATTGGAGACAGTCGGCTCATGGTTATTTGTAATAGCTATACAGCGATATAACTGGTGGAAGCCAGCACGTATTTTAGCGTTCAACGCCAATATTATGATAGAGTTCAAGCAAAGGTTGATGTTGAATGGATAAAGACTTAACTTATAAAAAACAATATACCTGGCAGACTCACGTGGTGCAAACCTGAGTACCAATATATCATACAATAACATTATGTTTCTTGGTAGATGACAAATAAAAAATGTGATGATTATCACAATAAATAAATTGTTCATCTTTTCTCTAGCCTTCACTTCACTTACGTTGCTTCTTGACTGTGGTGATACAAGTTGACTGGTTTTACGTAGACTGAAGAATGTGATGATATAAAACAATGCGATTGTTGTAAATGGTAAGAGAAATAAAAACAAAGCTTGAAAAATGTGATTATAATATCGATACACTTTACCGTGTTTTGCATCATTGAAATATTGACATCTGCCACTGTTATCGACGAATCCCGTCACCAGCGAGGAAATACACCACAAAATACCAAATAGCCAAACACAAATATTAACGATAATCACTCGTTGCTTTGTGCTTGATGCACAAGATCTTCCTCGACTTTGGAAACAATTCACTATTATTATAAACCTTTCAATACTGATTGAAGCTGTCGTGTAAGCTGCGACTGTGTAACACAAAAAGAAAACGCCATTATAAAGCTTACAAAGTGCTTCTCCGAACAACCAAACATCAGAATTATACCAATTTATTGTTTGCAAAGGAAAAACAACGAAAACCATGATCTGGTCTGCAAGCACTGTGCTCACAATGTATGAGTTTAGCGGTTTCCACAACGACCGATTCCGAAAGAAGACGATTAAAACCGAACAGTTAAATATTGAACCGATAAAAAACACAAATATATTGACGATCACACCGATAACCCCAATCAGTCCCAACATTTTTGTGACAGCATCAAAGCAAGGCGCGTAAGTCTCGCCGAGAATTGGATATACATATTCAAAGGTGGTACTGGAATTAATACTTTTTTCAACAAAAGTTTTAAGATATTTAGACACCATGGGCTCTTCCTGAGAACCATTGCACCATAAGTTACTGTTCTTGTAATATGGTTTGTTATCTAGATAAACCATTCTCTCTACTAATTCCCACATACAACAAGCTTGAAAGGTGTGATCTCTCTTGACATCTGTCGCTTGGAGACAGTTCATGAACTGCTCATCCAAGGAAAATGGACAGTCAAATGATTGATTGTTTTGATTCAATCCTACCACCGACATGTTGTGCATTGATGTTAAAATCGCGATTTCTAATAAAACCGTGCAGTAACTGAAACAAGTAATAACACCAACCTTTCTTGTTAAGGTAGAGACAGTATATAGAAACGAATTAGCATTTCTTAAGGATTTTATTTTTCACGTTTGTTTTGCTGGTTTCCTTTTCCTCCAAACCGGTTTCAGGCTTGACCTTTGATACTTTCGTTGGAGTCACGTCTGAAGTAATTGATCTGACTTACTAGAGTCTGTTCAACATTGCTTTTACCTTAAAGACAGTTGAAAAATCATACGTTTAAGTCTTGGTTTGCCAATACTTGTAAAAGAATCACTGTTTTGTTATAGATGATAAGTTTATTAATAATTAGAGTATATATTTTAAATTTAAAATAACGTAAATTTAAGTTTTCTCACACTATTCCACTAATTATAATAATTTCTTTTTATCCAATCTGAGACAATATTTTAAACATAACTAAAAGTACTTATTTTTCTTTTTTGGAATGTTGTCTATTATGAATAATATAGTGCATACATAAACTTAATGTTAACTTTATGACACATATCTCAGGATTTATTAGTGATATAGCTTTTATTTAATTTTATTTAAAGAACACTTCTTTATTTAGCTGCGCACACATTTTTTTCAAATTCCAAATAAAATTTACAATTTTATGATTTTATTACCAAAGCATGATTTTTTCCCCACACAAAAATATACAAAATAATTTCCTATTAAGTCTACAATATAAATATCTCAATATACCTGAATGAGGAACTAGTTTTTAATACCACAAAGTTGTCATAAAAAGTTGTAAGGCTATCTTCAACGCTAAAGAAAATATCTGTCATCAAAACTTATAAAATGTAGTTCACGGCAAAAGTGTGTCAAAGATATTAATACATACTTGTGTTATTTTTTCACATTCTAAGAATGACCAACACTCAAAGAAGGGTTCTGGATCTTACTCCGCTTGATAAAGATCTTCCAGCTTCCTTTTAACTAAAGTCCTCTTCTGCCTGATCTTTTTGTACAGGTTAGAAACAACTTTTTCAGCTTTATAAACTCGGCTATCAAGATGGTGTCGCGACAATTGTGGTCAAAGACAATTCCTGTCAAGAGATACAGATAATCAGAAACATAAATCTTCAGCCTGCGGTTACTGACAATTGCGGTCTTAATTTTTCAGGAGGTGTGGGGCTTGTTATGTTTCTGATTCCCTTCACACTTTCTCCAGGCTTAGGACTGGCAATGTAATAAGGCCTTTTACACACGGCCTGATTACCTCGGAGTGTTTAAAATAATAATTTATTTCATTTTAAATATAATATTATATACTAGTATTATGTTGTTGTTTTTTAGATTGTAGGGGTGACCTGGTGGTCTAGGGGTAAGGTGTCAGACTTCTATGCTGGCGGCCGGGGTTCAATCCTCGGTCCCGGCACAGATTTAATCTGATTACCAAACCCTTCCTTCACCTCTGACAAGACAGCTTGTGAATGTGGGGAATGCCAGGCCTGCACCGTGGTTCGGATTCCACGTTAAACTTTAGGTCCTCCATTTCATCTCACAATCACCCTACCATTACACATTAGAGTAAGTGCGTATCACCCGAACAGGTAGTAAGACGTGGTGCTAATAATAATTTAAATTGTATTTTTAATTATTGTGCTATTTATAAATTAAGTTTTTTCTTTGTCATTATAACTAGAATAATACGAGATTTATTTTTCTTTAAAATGCTTCATCAGTCTCAGCCTGTCAATCCAGTTTCTGTATGTACGCCATGGCCTTCAAGAATATCTTCATATATCTCGTTTCCTCATAATTCTCGAGAGTTCTGTCAATCCTTTCATCTAGTTTCACATAACATTTCCTCCTCTTCTTCTGCTCCAGGTTCATCTCCATTCGTAGATAACTTTGATTACGATTTTCGGCTTCGGACTTAAAGGATAGTAAGACATTGTTCAAGTTTGTTCTAGGGCTCCCAAGACATATGTTTATTTTGTGGTTGCAGCCTTCAACCGCGTTGTTTGTCCTGTGGCGTCCTCGGTAGCAGCTCCAGACTTCGACAGGTATTTGTGGATTTTCTAGCCATTGCTCTACGAAATAGCTTCTCTTTTTGAGGAGCCTTCAATATCTTCAGGTTCGAGGAACGCTAGCGCTACCCACGATCTAACATTGAGACTTATTTCACCGTCTTCCGTGTAGTCTTTAGTCATACCTAATGCTTGCACCTTTCTCCATAAACTTTTTTTTTTTCAGGTGAAAGTAGCAGTCATTGACTTAAAAAAAAAGGAAATATCTGTTTCAGAACTTATATGGCCGCTGATTCAAAGTCTATATTAAATTTATGTGGGTCTCATTCGGGAATATAGTTAAGTATCAAACGAAACAAACGCACGTACGTCTCCTTCTTTTGGTCTGGCAGTAGTGCAAACAAAACAGGTACCCCATTAGCTTCTGACTCGTTGCTTCCAAAGTCTGCGTGGACCGAGTATATCTGGCTGAACTGTTTGCTACAGCTCCGAGAAGTACCATCCATAAAAAAAATGCTTTAAATATTTTAGGCATTCGCTTTCCTTTCTTCGATAAAATAAAAATGTGATCCGGTCTTCTGTTTCTTTCACCCGCTAAAATAAAATTGCTTCCATCCTCATATTCGGAGTTTCCTCATCTAAAACCACTTCTTCCGAGTTCATGGGTGACTAATTCGTAGCCTCTGTTAGCTGAGTTACCCAATTTTTCTTGGTGCAGACTTCTTATCACAACATTTTATTCTCTCGTTCTTTCTTTTGCTTTGAAGACAGCTTTTTTGACATACAGTTTTGCCTCATCTGTGATAAAGTCATGGTCCATAGCTCTAAGTACTTCATTCTCCTTGCAAACTAATCTTTCTTTAAAATGTTGAGGTCTTTCAAAAAGACAAACCCACGTTACAGCTCCTTCTTTATTCAGTCTGTACTTACGATAGACGTACCCCTTGTAATGTAGGGAAGGTTTTCCCTTCTTAGTTTCTATAACCTTCATGTCCTCACTCATGACAATTGGCGTTATGACGGAATTTAGTCCAAGTGCTCTGGCAATATAAGAATAGTAAAGCACACCACTGCGACCGGTCAGAACACAACACTGGCAACCACCGTCAAGGTCGGGTGACGTGAAATCAGGTGAGGTATCTCTCTCTCTCTCTCTAACATGTGTTCAGAGCAAGGGTTGCTCTCGTGAGACAGGCCGAGAAGTAAAATACTAGTCCCATTCGGCTGGTTCGGTTCGGTTCGAGTGAGGAACGGGTGGGCGGACTGGGTGCGACCAAGATTGTTCCAGGACGTCGTATCGTCTCTTGTTATCATAATATATTTTAAATCTTCCGGGACACTATAAATATCATGCTTGAGATGCACGGTGATTTTCACATTATTTCATTTGCAACTATGTTATCGTGCTTATCTGCATGGCCCGCATGACGGAATTATTGTCACAGCCTTAAATAAAATAATGACGTTGGTAATCAAATTGCATTCAATTGACCGGAAATGTCGCACATTTTCTCTTGGCCGGAATTGTCGTATATTCATTTAGATTGCCTGAGGCTGTGGCCTTGTTGACCAGAAATACTAGCTAAAAATTCCCTTAAGTCTATTTTTGGGAATATATGCTGTGTAAATATTAGGACTAGTCAAAATAAACACCAATATAACTAAGAATAAAATTACATATATCATTTTCCGTCAATTTGCAGTTCATGTATTAGGATTACATAAACCCATACATATCAGCTGTTCGATTTAATCCACTCCAACCACAATATTTGTTTAAGAAAGACATCTCCAAATAGTTTACGCACTTGAACTTGGTCAGAACCACTTGATCGATAACACTCAATATCAGGACTTAACCAAGTCGATAGCCGAGGTATAACAGATGTAGACTGAAGATGAGTTTATAATCAGAATAATCAAAATAGCCAACCGTAAATACTAAATTACACCAAAAGGTATAACTTACGTATGCTTAAAAAGTTAAAAGGAAAGATTCATTACGCTGCGCCTGACAGGTACGAATCAAAAATCTGTTTGAATTGCAAACTTGCAGAAAAGATTTTTTACGCAGTTAAAATATGTAAACTATGTTAATAATGTTAAATCCATTAAAATGAAAAATCGGCAAAAAAAAAATATTTTGCCATCCAGATCCTTTTAATACAGGCATCGTATTTACCTGGAAAAGATAAAATACTTATTTAATTTTTTTTATATAATAAATAATTTTATGATAATTTTATTGTATTTCGAAATATTTAACTGAATAAAATATTTGTATCCATTTCGTGGGTGCACCGTCCGAAGTCAAATGGCATGCTCTGATGCTCCCTGAAGGGGAGCACGAGAGCAAGTTCCAACACGTATCGACCAATTGGTCACACCGTGTGGTTTCGCAAAAATTATAGAAGGGTTGTCGCGTTCCGCGAAGTTCCGAAACAAAGAAACAGAGAAAACATATTATTAGTAATATTGGGGGGGAAAGAGTTTTGGGAAACAGAATAAGGGTTTTTTAGAGTTACGTGTGGAGACACTACTCTATGGAAGGCTGGTGAGAGCCTCCCAAACCACTGTTGTCACATCTCGCTTATCCGAGCAGGGCTTTGGGGCGTCGATGGCACCCACCAGTGTCTATGACGTAGTTCCCAAGCCCCTGGATAAGAGGATTGGTGGCACCGGGAAGTCTAGCGTAGGACTGTGCCAGACCCCGGAAGTGGTCCTTGATGGTAGGCATATTCAGGTCGCGATGCAGAGTCTCATTCCGGACATACCAAGGTGCGCCCACAATGATCCTCAGACACACGCTCTGGAATGCCTGCATCCATCCTCATATATGTGACCGCCAGGTGGCCCCAAGCGGGACACGCATAGTCGAGGATCGGTCTGAGCAGCTGCTTGTACAGCGTCAGACCGTTCCTTGTGGACATGGCGCTACGCCCTTTAAGCAGCGGGCCTAGGATTCCCAGCCTTTACCCACCTTGTTGAGTCTCTCGTGTCGTCTCCAGGTCAGTTTGGTGTCCAGCGTAAGTCCCAGGTACTTAACACTGTCCGCCCATCTGATCTGTTCTCCGAACAGCCGGAGTGGTGCACCGTTGTAAATAACTTGTTTGCGTCATGATCAATCACATGGTTTAAATTCATCGGTCACCATTTTGATGCAATATTCGTTGGACCTTATTGTGAAAGTGCTGTGAATAATAATTTTTTTTAAGTGGAATAAAACGATAAATAATCTCTGTGCCCAAACTCAAATAAATATAAATAATTAATGTGGTTAACTATAACATTCATACAATACCATTTGTTTTCATTACAGCTATCTAAAGTGACATAAATCATCTCTTGGCGTAGGGATACATTAGGGACAATTTCCACTAACTTTTTGAGCTGTCATCCAAGTAAACTCGGGTGGTGGATGTACTTTAGCTGTGTTGTCATGGATATAAGATGTTCCAGGGGCCCGGAGGGTTATATAAATTGTTGCATGCGTCAGAGACCTTGGTTTGACCTTGATCATTACCAAACCACCAGTCGGGTATAAGCGATTTACCTTTCCCGACCGCTAACTTCTTGACTCTTGAGATTATAACATTACTATTTTTACCATAATTGTGTATATAGCCTAAATAGTTCATTAATGGGATACACACATACTGCACCCAAATTTATCAAATCTAAAAGATAAATAAATAAGAAATAAAAGTTTCATACAGCAAAACAAACTGAGCTAATAAACACTAATAGATGCATATCATGTTGCTGTGTAGAAACTCCCTTTCGCGGTGTTGTCAAACTTTAGTATTCCGGCCTGTCACTGTGGATTCACAAGTTCGTCGAAAAACTAGCGCAGAACAGAAACGTTTAGTCACGTGACGAGCTCTAAGTCAATCAATCACAAAATTTCCGCCTTATCGGCGCGAGCTGTTCTGCTGAATTTAACTTATCTCTACTATTACCGCTCTGCCTGAGATGTTCAGCACGGAAGAACCAATCAAATCTCAAAGCCAACCATCTCAAATCAGTGCGCATATACAAATGACAGCGCATGCGCATGCAGTTGCAGCTGGCCGTTGTGAGGAGATTTGAAATAACCTGTTATTATTATTAGCACCGCGTCTTACTACCCGTTCGGGTTATACGCACTTACGCTAATGTTTAATGGTAGGGTGATTGTGAGATTAAATGGAGGACCTACAGTTTAACGTGGAATCCGAACCACGGTGGAGGCCTGGCATTCCCCACATTCACAATATGTCTTGTCAGAGGTGAAGGAAGGGTTTGGTAATCAGATACATCTTTGTCGGGACCGAGGATTGAACCCCGGCCGCCAGCATGGAAGTCTGACACCTTACCCCTAGACCGCCAGGTCACCAAATAACCTGTTACTGTAAAGCGTGTGAATCGATGTATTGGATTGAGCCACGACACAGCGTTATAATTTGAAAACATCCATCGGGAGAGTGATCTAAAATATGTGTCTATCTATTAGAAAATAAAGTACATCGTTAATCAGCTGTTTTAAGTTAGCGTTGCAATGCATTATGGGTCAACAAACAGCGTATGAATTGCTGAGCCACCGAGGCAGACACTGCTTTATATTCTCGACGAACATGTGGATCAAGCTTTACTAAAGACGGCCGTGCTGTTATTGCTCAAGCTGAGACATACCTTTCAGGATAAACGGATGTCTGGGTGAGTGAGATTTGATCCAACAAAATGGTTTCTAGCATAAAGAGCTGCTACGATTAGGATAAAATAATACTTAGCACCACGTATTACTATCCGTTCATGTTATACGCTCATTTACTAATTACTCTGATGGGCTAGGAATAGGGAAGGTTGAATATAAAGGAAGTGAACCCACATTTGCGTGGAAGGAGAGTGGAAAAACAGTTAGGGAATACGAGCCCCAGTTCACCCGAGCGAGTTTCAAACTTCGATCTCCCCGTTCTCGGCAGTTTAGCTTAACACGAAACCAGCACGTTAGCTAACTACGCCACCGAGGCGGGTAGAATAAAACAAAAAATAGTTCTTACATTTCAGTTTAACTTTGTTAATTGACGTTTTTATAAACTTGTTTTTTACGTTGTCTTTTATTTCCAATGATTTTTTTTAGTTATAGTAATATAAATGTATACAAAGCTAAGTTAATAGAAGAGGTTTACGCCTCAAATTTTAATATATCGTATTGTCACCAGAGTTTAGTCGATGTATTGTTAATATTGCAGGTGCATCTACTACTCCTAGGCATCCACAAGTCAAATCTATAAGAAATCTATAAGATATGCACCCGCCTCTGTGGCGTAGTTAGCTAACGCGCTTGTCGTGTTGAGCTCTACTGCTGAGGACGGGGAGATCAAGGTTCGAATCTCGGTCGGGTAAACTGGGGGTGGGTTTTCCTAAATGGTTTTCCACTCTCCCTCCACGCAAATGCGGGTTCATTTCCTCTAATTCAGCCTTCCCAACTCCTAATCCATTAGAGTAATTAGTACTTAAAGCGTATAACCCAAACGGGTAGTAAGACGCGGTGCTATATATACATATATATATATATACATGAGATCATGTACTGGAGTACGAGGAATAGAANTATATATATATATATATATAAGATATTATACATTTGATAGTTTAACATTTCTAGTTGAAATATGTGAATGTTAATTAATGCACCAAAACGCAAGGCTTTATGATATTTTTGAAAATAAACCTTATATAAGCTGGATCACAAATTACTATCTATAAGTAACAATATAATTACCCGATTCAGTGGCCACATGGTTTAACGTGCTACTCTCGCAGTAGACTAGACTGCCGATGACGGGAAGATCGAGGTTCGAATCTCGGTTGGGTGTACTGAGGGTAGTTTTTCTAAAATGGTTTTCCACTTTCCTTACACGCCTCTGTGGGTACGCTTCATATAAATATAACTTTCCTAGTAAATAAAACTATTGGCGTAATTAGTAGACCTACATAAGTGTACAACCGGACGGGTAGTAAAATGCGGTGCTAAAATCATGCACATTTAAAACATTGGGCTATATCACTGCGCGACCAAGTTCACACATACAAACACATAAACAGAGAAATATAAATGAGGTTTTTCCGAGCTTGTAATTGCTATCTACCTTCACGAGGATGCAAACGTGTAATAAAAAAAGTTTATAACTCTCAAATAATTAATTTGAAATTGTATATTTTAAATTAATTATAACTTAGTATGTAGAATTTCAACTGGGTTATGATGAATGGATGGATTTTAATTCTCAAAAATTAAAGGGGCATCCAAAACTCTTTATGGTTACAATACCAGTTACATTTTTGTATTAAATTGTTCTAAAGTCATCAGGAATGTTTTCTTTTAATTTTTCTGAGGGATGCGTATTCAAATGTATACTTTCAACTGAATCTTGATTTATAGAGTCGCTTATAGTTTCAATGGAACTCTTATGTTTTGGTAAACTCTCTGTCTCTGTGCACACGTATTTTAGCGTTCAACGCCAATATTATGATAGAGTTCAAGCAAAGGTTGATGTTGAATGGATAAAGACTTAACTTATAAAAAGCAATATACCTGGCTGACTCCCGTGGTGCAAACCTGAGTACCAATATATCATACAATAACATTATGTTTCTTGGTAGATGACAAATAAAAAATGTGATGGTTATCACAATAAATAAATTGTTCATCTTTTCAAGTTTCAAAAGTGTGATCTCTCATAATTTATGTTTTTTGAATACAGTCCTTGAAATCATCATCTAAGTGAAATGGACAATCAAAGGATCGATTGGTGTAATTATCATTCTCCCATCAACATGGTATTATTCATACGGTGCGGGGTTAAAATGGCGATTTCTAATAAAACCGTGCTGTAACTGAAACAAGACACTTGAGTGTTACCTCGGGATTTCATTTATTTAATTTTGTTTCCAAGTTTCCTTTGCCGGTTAGCCGTAAACTGTAACACCTTTGTTGGCGATGCGTCTAAAGAATTTGATGTCTGTTGAATTGTGTTGTCACGAATACAAGGTGGTTTTAGGGGGATGATGGGATGGTTAGAGACTCCGACTTTATCTAAGATATATTACTTGACCCTAATTATTGACCCACCACTGGAGTACTTTTAAAGTAATTTGGCTAGTTCTGACAGTGTCAACGTTAATACGAGGATATTAAGTTCTCTGACTCCCATGATATGTACTATATACTTTTAAAAAGCTATGCCAATTCACGTATTTTATCTAAGCTATCGCTACTTGTTTTCTTAGTATTGTGAAATACATAAGAATATAATAATTATAATCCCTGCAAACTTGTGTATGAGTCTGAGAAAGAAAAAAAAATAGATCCATCTTATTACATTAATAAAAATAAAAAACTAGTAAAAATTAAAGGCCAACTATCAACAGCAAGTTGAACTAAAATATATGAACTAAAAACATTTCTGTAAAAAGGAGTGAGATATAACAGTGCTCCAAGTTCATATTGCGATGTCTTTACAAATAACTTGGCACTTCTCAGTTTAAGTGTGCTAATCTGATTTTATAAGTCCTTAGTTAAAGTGTATAGGAGAAGTAAGTACGCCTAACTTACGATTTAAAATCAAATCAGCGCACTTAGACGAGAAGTGACAATCTATTTGGAAAGACATTGCAAGTTGAACTTGGCAATCGTTTCGATTTCGCTTCGTTTCAAGGTTGAATAATTCAAAGATTTTGGTGTGGCGAACTTAACACGTTTTAACATAAATGTTTTTAGTGGATGTCATTACTAAAACCCATGGTTTACCTCCTTTATGGCAATTTTAAGGTTCTATTTTGACTGGAAGTACCCAATAGGTTCTGATGATGAGTCAGTGAGTCCCTAAATAAGCATTTATTAATTATTGTATCTCACGCGCCACTTAAGCTATAAACTTCAGCTTTGTGAAGATGACTAAAATAGTTTGTCTTAACAGGGCGTTACATTTTTACCTTCCAATCATCTTTGTAGCGGGGTAAGGGCGTTAAGGGGGAGGGGCGTTAATTGCTTGAGCTGTAGCGTGTTAAATGTGTACGGCGTTGCTGAAGATCTTTGACGGGTCACTGCCGTACATCTTGATAAAATTAACAATAAGTTGAACTAAATTGTATAAAATAATTGTCCTTATATTCTATCATTACACTACCACTATCTGTTAATCATCTACACAGTTTGAACCTGACGAGTAACTGTTCAAGATTGAATCTGTCCATACATCCCCTCCCCCTCACATAGAATCGGTTTACATTATTAGACTGGTTAAAGCTTGTTTACTAAAAAGGAAGAGAGGAAAATGTTTAATTCATTAACTTGCTCGGTTTTCAAGACTTAGTTTATTTTTAAGAATGAACAACATATTAAAATTAATATTAGGCAAAATAAATTATTTACATCACATTAAAAATCATATCAATTAAAGAAGTTGAACATATTAAAACTCATGTTGACCAAAGTAGAGTATTTACAACAAATCATGTATCATGGTAGACAGTTCTTTTATCTTGATGGTTTTAAAACTAGATATTTAAAAAGATTAACCTTGAGAAGGAATGTGCCTACTCTAATGCCTGTCCCTGCTCGCGAATAGTCTCATGATACCACGGTAATGTGTTTACGGTATCGGGTATAATGTAACGTTTATCGTCAACTGCAGATAATGTTACTCTATTCACTCTCTGCATGTAAGGTTTGGGTTGGATCGATCTAATTGTACAGCACAGAAGTGCTCTTCACATGGAAAACAAAGTTCTACAGGCCGGCTCCACTCCGGCTGTTCGGAGAACAGATCAAATGGGCGGACAGTGTTAAGTACCTGGGACTTAGGCTGGACACCAAACTGAGCTGGAGACGACACTGTAACGAAAGACTCAAAAAGGCGAGGCAAAGGCTGGGAATCCTAGGCCCACTGTTCAACAGGCGTAGCACCCTGTTAACAAGGAACGGTCTGACGCTTTACAAGCGGCTGCTCAGACCTATCCTCGACTATGCGTGTCCCGCTTGGGGCCACCTGGCGGACACGTATATGAGGAGTATGCAGGCATTCCAAAGCGTGTGTCTGAGGATCATTGTGGGCGCACCTTGGTATGTCCGGAATGAGACTCTACACCGCGACCTGGAATATGCCTACCATCAAGGACCACTTCCGAGGACTGGCGCAGTCTTTCTACGCTAGACTTCCCGGTGTCACCAATTCTCTTATCCAGGGGCTTGGGAACTACGTCATCGACCCTGGTGGGCGCCATCGACGTCCCAAAGCCCTGCTCGGATAAGCGAGATGTGACAACAGTGGTTTTGGAGGCTCTCACCCAGCCCCCCATAAAGTAGTGTCTCCACACGTAACTCTAAAACCCTTATTTGGTTTTTTAAATTTCTTACCCCCCAATGTTACTAACAATATGTAATATCTGTTTCTTTGTTTAAGAACTTCGCTAAACGCGACAACCCGTTCTTAACTTTTGCGAACGACACGGTGTGACCAATTGGTCGGTACGTGTTAGAACTTGCTCTCGTGCTCCCCTTCAGGGAGCATCAGAGCATGCCATTTGATTTGGGATTTCGAGGCGGGGGTTCTTGCCGAGCTTGGGGATCCAGCATTGGTCCTACGAGCTGGGACGGGAGCGACTGTTCAGGGTCATGGTGAAGGGACTCCTGACACGGTAAAACCCTGACGACATCCAGGAAGAGCTGGTTTAGATGCGCATCCCCGTGAAATCTATCACACAGATGCTCTCCCAATGGAAGCGGGATCAGAGGACCGGAGAAAGGCAGCGGTTGCTGAACTTCGCTGTCTCTCTGACGCCCGGGGAGCACACCGCAAGGATGTACTCCATATCAGTCCTGTGTGGGCTCCGCGTCAGGGTAGAGAAGTACAAGTCTCCAGGCAGACCGGTTCAGTGCAAGAACTGTTTCCGGTTGGGGCATGTGCTGAGAGATTGCCGCGCTAACCCTAGGTGTTGGTTCTGTGGATGGTGACCACGAGAGGGGCGGTAGCCCGGAGGAGAGAAGATCTCCCCCGAAAAGCCTGCACTGCTCAGGAGCTCACTTCTCGGCGTGGCGGGGCTGTCCCACGTACAGGTCCTTGCGGGCGGCAGGGAATGTGCGTGCCTCCGGGGCCCAAGAAGGGAGGACGGATGGGCTAAGTGAAGGCCAGAAGCCCTCGGGGCACGTTGCGGGACGGAGGGCGACAGTGACTCCAGCTCCAAACACCAAAGCCACTGGTGCAATCTTTCGCCAGTGTTCTGTCAGAAAGAGATACCCATCAAACTCAGGGCGAGGCGTATGCCAAAGCCACCATACCTGAACCGTTGGTAACCGGTTCTGCCCTTTTGGTCAAGGGCCCGCCCAAGACCGCTCCTCTCCCTATCCCAACCCCCACCTCTACCCCTACCCCTTTGCACCCTTCCAACCCTTTTCTACCACTTCCAGGTCCTACCCATGTAACCCTGCCACCCCCAAGCCTGACCCGCTTCTCACGCCTGAGGATGATACTGAAAAGCTCAAAATTTGCATTGAGATACTCAAGAGTATTCAGGGACTGGACCCATGGAACTTTTCATCAAGTCTCTTGAGGAAGGTCCAGGAGTCTCCAAGGAGTAACCGTGGCCACCTGATCATGGAGCACATCATACTCTGCCTGGTCTCTCATGGTAGTGTACCCAAATAGAGGACCACCAGTGCTGAAGGAGCTCACGGTCGCACCCTGGAAAGCCAACGGAGTCACGGGGAAGAAGGCTGAACTTGAAAGTTTCCTGGCAACACATCGTGTCGATTTAATGCTATTGGTAGAAACCCACTTGCGCTCCGCAATGAGGTTCTCGTTAGCAGAGTTTATCTGCCATCGTAGTGACCGAGCGGGGGATGTGGGAAGGGAGTGGGACGGCGGTCCTGGTCCGGAGGGGCCTTAACCATCACTTCATCTCACTTCCTCCCCTCCAACACATGGAAGCATCGGCTATCCAACTGGTGACCTCGACCGACACCCAGTGCGTATCATTTCCATCTACTTCCCTCCCTACCGCCGGTTCGACCAGGCTACGAGGGCTGACATGAAGGTGTTGCTTCGAGGTACCACGCCTGTTTTAATCGGTGGTGACTTCAACGCTAAGCAACCTTCATGGGGGTCTAGGATTATGTGCGATCGCGGTGGATTGCTCAGCGACGTCATAGATCTACACGGCATTGTGTCTTGCAGCCCTCCAACCCCTAGCCACTTCCCTTTAAATCCCGGTTGTCTCCCGGATGTCCTAGACTTCGTTGTCTCCAGAGTGATCAGAAGGCGGTTGGTGCTGAAGTCTCTAGTTGAGCTAGACTTGGATCACAACCCCTTTCTTGTGAACCTGAGACGCACGGTGTCTTTCATAGACCCCCCTTCCCCGAAAAACCCGACCTAAAGCGCACTGACTGGGACAGGTTAACGAATGTGTTGAGAGGGAGGTTGGGACCCACCCCTACCTTTCGAACAGCAGCGGAGATCAATCGCGGTGCGGAGTTCATAACTTCCACCATCAAGGGGTCACTCGAAGCTTTGACGCCTAGGCACCGCCCTAAGAGGGTGCCACAGGTTTCTTTGCCCGATTCTATCCTCAGGCACGTCCGGGAGAAAAATCGGCTGAGGAAGGTTTGGCAAATCTCGAGGGACCCGGTAGACAAGGCCAAATGGAGACGCAAAGTCCATGCGGTTCGGGAGATGGTCCGAGAATACCGGAACAGTGTCTGGGAGGACAAGATTGAGAGTCTGTGCGTGCAGGAAGATTGTGGGTCGCAATGGGGTGGCCAACTCCGACCGGGAGATGGACGATGCTCTCGCTAAGCACTTAGAGGCGCAATTTGTACCGACTGACAACCCATCAAACCCAGTGCACGTTGCGCACGTGTCTCAGGTCATCGGTGCAGTCTCGTACAGAGCCTTGGATGAACCTTAACCCACGGAGGTGACAGAAGAGCCACCGGAAGAAATTCTTCAAGAGGATTAATCACACAAGATGTCTAGGCCTACTCATAACCACAGACCTCGTAGTCTATTAAAGCCTCCAGAAAGATTCGCTTAGAATCTTCTCTACATTGAGGAAGATACTCCCAATACACATTCTGAAGCTGTTATATGCTCAGACAAACTCCAGTGAAAAACTGTTAAGAAAGAGGAAGTTGACGCCTTAGATAATAATGACATATGGACAATGGTATCAATACCTGAAGGGAAGAAATCCATAGGCTCAAAAATGGGTCTTTGAAATTAAAATAAATTCTTCGGATAAGATTACGAGATAAAAAGCCCGTTTGTGTGCAAAAGGGTACAGACAAAAATTGGGAATAGACTACAATGAAACATTTCCCCCCACAACTCACTATGATTCAATCAGAGTGCTACTCTCTATTGCAGCTAGATTTTACTATGATCTAACTCAATTTGATGTCAAAACCGCATTCCTTAGTGGGGATCTTAAATAGGAGCTATACGTGAGTCCTCCAGAAGGGATACAGGTGAATTCAAATGTTGTTTGTAAACTCAATAAAAGTCTTTACGGTTTGAAGCAATCGTCTCGATGTTGGAACTGAAAGTTCGACCAATTAATAATGAATTTTGACTTCAGGCAATTTAATGGGTATAAGTGTATCTACAAAGCCGATGTTAAGGGGAATAGTGTCTTTATAATTCTTTTTGTTGGCAATGGTCTTGTGATGGGGCCGAATAAGGTACCATGCAATGTTGTAATCACTGAGTTGCAGAAAGGTTTTGAGATCACGACATCGTCAGTAGAATTCTTTGTGGGATGCAGATACTCTACATAAGAGAAAATGGCACATTCTTCATTGAACAATCAACCTACATACACCAAATTTCCAAAAGATTGATTCAATCTCCAGGATGCTAATCCTTGTAGCGTGCCTGCAGATTCCAGTATTCACCTACAAGCCACAGCAGAGGACTAATCAATGAAGCATGTACTATACAGGGAAGCAGTTGGAGCATTAATATTTATTTGCACGTTCAATCGCACTAATATAGCGTTTGCAGTGGAGCAGGTCAGCAAATATTGCAACAACCTTGACAAAACCAATGGGTCAGTGCCAAGAAAATTATTAAACATCTCAAAGCTACAGCCAACTATGGAGTCATGTATTGAAAGTTCGAAGACCCTATTACGATTGTGGGATATTCAGACTCTGATTATGCCAGAGACCTCGATACAAGGCGATGGACAACGGGCTACATACTCAATATATCAGATGGTCCTATTACTTGGAGCAGTACTAAGCAGCAAACAGTAGCCCTTTCAACCATCGAAGCTGAATATATGGCAGTCTCAGCAGCATCTAAAGAAGCTATGTGGCTTAGAACTATGTTCATGGACATCTTTGAAGAAGCCGCTGCACCAACGGTGATCTTCGTTGACAATCAAAGTGCCATAAAACTTGTGAAGAATCCGGAATACCATAAACTTACCAAGCACATAGCCATTCGCTACCCCTACAGCGATTTTAACATGGGGACATCGAGATGCGATACACCGTATCAAAGGATCAGCTTGCCGACCTCCTTACGAAGCCATTACCCCGTGAGGTTTTTCAACAATTATGTGCCAAGTTGGTAACTGAGTTTTCTTAAAGGGGTTAGTTATTTTTGTTTATTATTTGTGTGCTCAGTGTGTTGGCTCGTATATATATTGTTTTAACGATAACACTATGACTTTAGAAACATTTTTGTGGACGCTCATTAAGGGAGTGTGTCAGAATAAAGTAATTTGCGACTAAATACCCAGGCTGTACACTTTTGCATTCTGGTGGTAGTCTTGTTAACTATTGTAAATCAAGTGGGTTTTGTTTTGTAAATAATCTTCGTTTTGTTAGTTGTTATAAAAATGAAGAATTATAAAAAACAATACTACTTAAACTATTTTGAACAATCTTACTATGAAATTGGTTTAAAACAGCTGTATAAAAATAGTGTGAGAAACATTAAATTTTATCTTCAGTGTTTGTATACCTGTTCTTTTAAATTACTGATGATAAAACAACTATAGTAAAATCCCCAGAAAATAAAATATTTGATGATTTGGTGAATGATCTTAATAATTAATACCTTTTCTATATTTGTAATGAAACTATTAACGTTGGGTACTTGAAGATGAGCCGTAAGTGATAATTATTACAAACTTAGTAGCCGTATTCAGACATAGAATAATGAAGGTAAAGCGAAGTTACCAATTTTTTTTTTAAAGATGGACAAGGAAGATTTTGTTGCAAGCCCCTAGGATAAGAACAATTTTGAAAAATACCTCATATTTTAATACTAAATAAATGAAAGACTAGAGAAATTTTGAAACATTTGAGGGCCATTTATAGGTGCAGGCATGCCAATTGAATTGAAATTAACTGTTGACTCAATTTTTTTGAATTTTAGATAAGAACAAATTTGAAATTCTTTGACTCAAATAAACATTACATTTTATAAATATACAAACTACAAATTTAAACATTCAATATGTTCATATTTAAATGTTACGCTATTAAATTGAATTGAATTGTTGTATTGAATATATATACTCGTATACAGGTAGTTCTCTTATAACACATGTGAGTTAGACGTAATAAAAATAAGGATCATTGGACTGTTTCAGCTCGATTTTAAATTTGTTTTCCGCTTTTTACAGTGTATTCTGCTTTGTGGGACCAAGGTATTAATTCGGTATTTTAATGAAAATTTTCTTTTGCATTATTGTTTATAAATAACACAACAGATATGACAAAACTGAACTTCAAAATATGAATGGAAAGAGATTTTTCACAAGTTTGGTCATTGGGTTTTATCCCTTAACCTATAGTTTTCCATTTAACTAATTTTTTCAATGACATGGTTTTTTGATATTTCAATGTTTTTCTAGAGGGTAACTATTGTGTTATAATAGAACTGCCTGTACCTCTGGGTTATGTTAAGCTACGGCCAGACAGGTCAGTAAATGTCGCTCTATAGGTTTAGGATATGTCCGGGGTTCCATTTCAAGAGCTGCGGTACAGGGGCTATACATGGGGGTATATATGTACCGGCGTGATATCCTTGTGTTATGATAGGTTTATCACGTATGGATGGATAAAGTTATATTTCATCATTGATTCAAGTCGCAGCCCACGATTCAGTCTGGCCAAGCATTATTTATAGTTCTCCCTCGAACACCATTTGTCTGACTTTGTTGAACTTTTCATACAATGGAAGAAATGTAAATTGTGAGCCATTTTATTTTTTCTCCTTCCTTTTATCAGAAAAGATTTTAAAAGTAAACTAGGAACCTTTGGCTTTTTACTCTATTACTTGACCACTAAGTTATCTCAGAATGTGGTCCTGAGAAACAGCAGTCCCCTCTGTTTGGAATAAAATGGGTACGAAATCCCTGACCCTTTGAGAGATTAGAGATTTGAAAAAATTGGTTTTTCCAATTTTTTTAATTAGCTTTTAAATGGTTTAAGAGCTCTATTACTGCTTATTGGTAGTGCAGTCCCATCATAATTAAAGGACAAACTTAACCAGACTCCAGACCAATAATTTAATACTTAACTGACTGTATGGATGTTATGATGAATGCTAACATTTAGTTACTATTTCCGATTAAGTATTATTATGTTATGACCCAGCACCACCCAACACGCTAGTTTCATGTTGAGCTAGATTACCGAGGATGGGGAGATAGAGGTTTGAATCTTACTCGGGTGAACTGGAGTGGGTTTTCCTAAATGGTTTTCCACTCTCTTTCCTTCTAATATGTTTTCACTTCATCTATATTCAACCTTCCCAATTACTAGTCTATTAGTATAATTAGTACTGAAGCATATAACTCGAATGAGTAGTAAGTTACGGTGCTAAATAAATACATTAATATTCTGTTATGTTCATATCTTTTTATTTTCAAAAATTAATATTTGAATTCAAGATTTGAAGTACAAATGAAGAGTCACATACATACATACATACATATAAAGTATATATATATATATATATGTGTGTGTGTGTACATATATATATATATATATCTACAATGTACATATGTGCGTACATATATAAAAACGTACAAATGTACATATCTAATTGTACTTTACTGGGTAGGCAAGACACTGTGCTTATAGCTAAAAAAAACTCCGCATTTAATCCATCCTCACTAACTTTCTCCACAATCCTTATCCTTGCATACTCCCTTTGTTTCAACAACATCCATACACACAGTCATACATGCTCTTTTATTTTTAAAACTCTTAATGTTTCTCTTTTTCACACATTCATCTACCATATTTAGCCACGTCTCACATGGCCTACCCCTTCCTTTTGATCCACACACTCTACCTTCATATATTGGCTTCACCACTCGATCCACACTCATCCTCTCAACATGTCCAAACAAACTTAAGACGCTTCTTTCCCATTGACTTATTGGATTCCTCTTCAAACCTCACTCCTACAGCACTCATTCGTTACTGACTGTCTTATTCATGTCAGATTCATAAAATAGCGGGTTAAACCCCAACTTTAGTATTCATACCTTTAAAGTAAAGTTTAATTTTTTAGTTTCAAATGCTATGTATTGTAAAAAAAATGTAGATCCCAAATTTATACACTCATGATAGTTGTTGATTTATATTCATTTATTTAGAATGATTACGGGTGTGTCACTCAATAGGTTAATAAATCTAAATATGTTATTAAAATTAGATTATTTGTACTAAAAATATGCACTGTATTTCAAAAACTTTTTGCCGTGTCTCTGATAAAATTAATGTAAGGCACTCTCATGCAACCGACTTCTGATTGAAGTTTATATCTAGACTACCCCATTGTCTGTCGTCAGTATTTGAAAGAGGTGTGGCTCGGGGGTTTCACCGAGCGTATAGGCTGCTCCTCGTCCGTAGTGTTGCCCCCGTCCGGCCGGGGCTTGCTGGCCGCGGCTCTGAGCACCTCCTTGGTCAGCAGCGGCTGGATGACGCTAGTTTGTTCCAAGCTGTCGTTCCGACTACTGGTCGCCACACTATCCTGGAAATATCGACAAAAACTGTCTACATGCGGTACTCAACTAACAAGTTAGACGGGAGGGTTGACATTTTAAATAAATATTCTTATTTCAGGGTTATTTCCAGGGGTATAACTCAAACAAGTAGTAAGACGCGGTGAAAAAACAACAACTTGGAGAGCTACTGAGAATGTTGAAAGTAGATCTGTTAGTGTCTTTCAAATCTCTTAATATATAAACCTATTACTCCTAGATTAATATTACATAACCATTATTCATATTCCCGATTCTAACTTAGAAATACTTGTAAATCCACTTATTTCACGCAAATGTGAATATATTTTATGATGTTTGAAAAGTAGTTTACTTCACTAAATACAATTCTGTAGAGTAGCTGCCTTGAAAATATCTCATTCATAACATGCTCTAGTAGAGTGATAAGTAAAAATGTGTTTGGTGCTCTGATTAAAATATATTACTACATCAAGTGTAAGATGATTAATAAAATGTATTGCAAAAACAACAAACATAAGCCTTAATGTAAAATTGATACAGGCAGAAAAAAATATAAATAAACATTTTTGTTTGTTTCTCAGCCAAAATTTATCTAGTAATAAGAATTAATATAAAATAATTGATAATAATATACCTTCGATGAACCAGGTCAAGAGTGTAACTCGGTTCTCTTATTATCTTTTTAACCGTGGCTGAGTACAAGCGATTGTTATTTGACATTCGGGTGACCTGGTGGTCTAGGGGTAAGGTGTCAGACTTCTATGCTGGCGGCCGGGGTTCGATCCCCGGTCCCGGCAAAGATTTATCTGATTACCAAACCCTTCCTTCACCTCTGACAAGACATCTTGTGAATGAGAGGAATGCCAGGTCTCCACCGTGGTTCGGATTCCACGTTAAACTGTAGGTCCTCCATTTCATCTCACTTTCACCCTACCATTTACACATTAGCGTAAGTGCGTATAACCCGAACGGGTAGTAAGACGCGGTGCTAATAATAATAATAATAATAATAATAATAATAATAATAATATTATTTGACATTCAAATGTATAAGGACCAAAGGTAAGATATATATTGCAAAACACATCTGTGACTAAAATAATAAGCGATAGCTGTGTACATACCAATGAATCCTCGCTGGATAGAGAGCGAGTCACATCACTATTCGAGGTGAACCAGACGTCGTTTCGAATTGCTGTCATTTTTAACCTGCTTCTAGCAGGGGCCAGAATACTTCTGATAAGCGCCTTACAAGCAGACGAGACTCTGGGCTCCTTGGGGAACTGCACCTTAGCTTGCACTTGCTGACACCGAAACAATTAGACTATAACTATGGTTAGATATCTCTTTATAAACATGACATTCTTGATAAGAGGTACAAGTACAATGTAATGTACATATAAGTCTAAGTATGCGATCAAACTATAATTATAATCTGTGCTCTTGCAAAAATATTATACATACAAGGATACCTAATTACAGTCAACTCTCGATTCTACGACCTTTCACGGTTCCCTGGAAAAGGGTCGTTATTTCTAAGGGGTCGTTATTGGAATTTTAACAGATTTTGTTCCACCCCTGACCTTCACACGAAAAAATTGCATTTTTTAGATAATACGTGAAAAAGTAAATAAAATAAAACCTACCTATTTCTTGAAGAAGGTACTCCTTTCACTCATTTCGTCAAAATTATAAGTTCGTATCAAATTTTTAAAAAATAGCGTGGGTCATCAAAAATCGTTCACAAAATCCAACCAAAAACGTAACCAAATCAAAATAACAATGTTAAAAAATAGCATGGGTCATCAAAAATTGTTCACAAAATCAAACCAAATCAAGAATCAAAATAACAATGGTAAAAGCAAGCCTAGCGCGTGATGTAGCGGCAGTCGCGCGCGGGGAAACATTGTCTTGGTTCTGGGAGGGGGTGGACAGAGTAAAGTGATATTGGCTGGCATTGATGAGGTGGTGTCTTTTTTTTATACCTGACCCACCCCAGTTATTAGTAATACAGCGCTCACAAAGATAATTGCAGCGCAGCGACCTAAATAAATGCAACAAACACATTTTACAGCCGATTTCCTTAAACTTTTCAACCTTTTTTCCCACATTTTTCACGGTTCCCCAAAAAAGGGTCGTTACTTCGAGAGGGACGCTATTCCCGGGGTCGTAGAATCGAGAGTTGACTGTACGTTTTTCCCTTACAGCAGGGGTCCCCAAACTTTTTAAGAATAGGGCCATATAAGAGTATTGAAATTGCTAAGTGGGCCGGATTAAAAAATGTATTCATATAGAAAAATGCATAAGTTTACAAAAAACAATCTCTAATTGTCTAATCTCACTAATGACTGCAATATATAACTAACTAATTACTAAACCAATTAATTTTTCATAAATATGACAGATATTTTAATTCGCCACCGGCATTGAAATAGAGATAAGGAGAATTATGAGCTTGTTTCTTTGTTGTCAGAACCACTTTATCAATATTAGGTGTTAAATTATAAACACCTCATTATCTTGCATATGATTATCGTTTAGTCTTGAGCGGATTTTTTTATTTAAAATGTTTCATCCTGGAAAAGATTGCTCGCAAATGTATGTACTCCCGAATATGAAAATAATTTTTCTTGAAAAATTCTTAATGTTACCATATTTACTTTCTGGTAACAAAGAATAAAACTTAATCAAGCCTTCATTTTTAAATAACGATTTTAGTGGATTGTTTTATTGTAAATATATCCATTCTAGTTGCATATTTACGTCAACGTCACCAGCAACAATTTCAAAAGGAATTTGAAATAAAACAAGTGATATTTCATTGTTTTATAAATCGTTTAATCAATTATTTAGCTCATTTTGTTGCGATGTAATTTTCTCAATACAATTTTGAACAGGAAATTTAAATTTAATTGACATAGTTTTCCACAAATAATCACGGCAATTAAAATGGGGAAAAAATACTTTGTCGCAAGAGTTTTTTTCTAAAATTTCTAGTTTTGTTTGAAATACCTTAATATAAAAGAAGAGTCCATGTACAAGTTTTCCATTTCCTTGCAGACTTACATTGAGACAAATGAGATGTTCAATTATATCAGTTATAAATGCAAGACCCCACAACCATGCAGGTTCACAAATTTCTGGAACAGGTTTCGATTTTCCATAATGAATACCTGTGCCAATTTCATTTCGAAGTTCAAAAAACAGTTTCAACACTTTGCTGCGACTTAACCATCAACTTCACCGTAGTGAGACTCAATATCTTCTAGAAAACTTTTAAACTGACGATGATTCAATCCACCCTTTCTTATATAATTTGCTGTAAAAATAACAGTAGACATTGCAGAGTTTAAATCAATAACTTTTCCATATAAAGACTGTTGATGCAATGTATGATACAATGTACAGTAGCCCCGTGGCTTCTTTGGTGCCGACTGACAGCTCACAGCTGACTTCTGACAGTCAACAATTAGGTATATACCTAAATTATGACTTATCAAAACTGACAGCTGCTAGACACATGTTTTTGCAGATCATATGGTTCGGCGTAGGGATACATAATTTGGTCTGGTAACTTTTCAAAGCTATTAGCTGTCAGCTGTGAGCTGTCATTCAGCACCAAAGAAGCCATGGGGCTACTGTAAGTTGATTGGTCGATGGATAATTTTGGTATCAAATAATCTGTTAATTATTCCAATTAAATCAATATTAGAACCAACCATACTTTTAGCACCATCAGTAGTTACACAAGTAAGCTTTACCCAAATTAATTCTAATTCATCGATTGTTTCTGTTACATTCAAAAATATATTTACTACGGTAGTGGTGTCCTTAGAATTCTTCGCTGCTGCTAGTTCTTCAGTTACTTAAAAACTCTGATTTATTCCACAGATAAAAAAAGTTAACTGAGCAGTTTGGCTCACATCCTCGCTTTCATCAAACGTGAGTAAAATTACTAGAGTGATATCTGATCCTTAATCCTCAACTCTCCTTGTAACTGTACTTCAAGATAAGCTTACACAAGCAAATGTTTTTTTGAGAATTCGGACTTATTTCTTCAACTGTTCCTAAAATACATTTTTTAAACAAATTCGGCATCTGTAAATGGTCTACCTTCTTTGGCAATGATTGCCTCAACACGATAATTGGTTCCAACCGAGGCGATATTTTCATTTGTAACTTTTTTTAAACATTTTGTTGACTTGATAAACTGTCTTTAGTTCCTTGTAACGTTTTATCACGTAACTCTCCTTCAAATTTGTCGAATTTTCACCTATGTTTGCTATTATAGTGTATTTTCAAGTTGTATTCTTTTAACACTGCTACAGGCCCTCTACAAATAAGACACAAACACTTATATTTGCACTGCACAAAGAAGTAATAAATTGCCTATTGGTCATTAAAGACCCGACTTTCACTGTCAACTTTTCTCTTCTTCGACATTTACATTTTTTTAATTAACTATGAGAACTCACGAGAAAATATACACATATAAAAATAAACGGCATAAAACAAACAATCCTACGTTATAATTTCGATAAACGGCGAGTAAAACTGTTCACCGTTGATAAGGTGTTGATGGTCTGTGCCATATACGCCAGCTTATCTTAGCCCAGTAACACGTAACTTCCAGTCATCTGACCTTGAGTTTATTATTAGATACAGTAGCCCCATGGCTTCTTTAGTGCCGACTGACAGCTCACAGTGGACAACTAAAAGCTTTGAAAAGCTACCAGACCAAATTATGTATCCCTACGCCAAGCCATATGATCTTCAAAAACATGTGTTTAACAGTTGTCACTTCTGACGGTCAAAATTTAGGTAAATACCTAAATGTTGACTGTCAGAAGTCAGCTGTGAGCTGTCAGTCAGCACCAAAGAAGCCATGGGGCTACTGTACACTTGCTCAAGCTGTTCACGCCAGAATGCCGATACTGTGACTCATTCGAATGCGCCGGCTAGCCATTATAGTACCAGCATGATACAAAATAGATCTATGTAGGAATCTGCCGTTCATTTCAGGGGAAAATGCTAGGCTGCGCATATAATACGAATACAGTTGGAGGAAGGGCATTTTTAGGAGAAAAACATTCTATTATATTCGTACTAATGCTGTATATAGGTAATATTTGTAAAAGCATCCGCGGGTTGGATGAAAAGAACTTTCGGGCCGTAGTTTTGGGACCCCTGCCTTATGGGGTAGCCATGAAACTGTGCATAGTGCTCAAAAAACCACAACTCCATACTCAATTCACTATTTTATCCACACTTCCCTATTCTTGCATACTCTCTTCGCTTCAACAACATCCATACACCGAGTCAAACACGATCTTTTATTCTTAAAACTATTAATGTTTCTCTTGAGCACATATTTGTCTACAACATTTAGCAACGTCTTACATGGCCTATCCCTTCCTTTTGATCCCCACACTCTACCTTCATATATTTGCTTGTCACTCGATCCACGTTCATCCTCTCAACATGATTATCTGGGTTATCTCGGTGAACAAACTAATCTTTTTTTTATATTAGAATGTCCTTGGTTGTATGTGCCGTAAACTTACCTTCAGTAGGTGATTGTAATTGGTGTCATCAAAAGGTAGGCGGCCAAAGACAATGGCATACAGGACTACGCCCATCGACCAAATGTCAGAAAGTTGTGGCTGGTAAGGGACTTGCCGCAGAATTTCTGGGGATGCATAGGCATAGCTGCCACAAAATGTGTCACTCAACGGAGACACGCCAATTTTTGGTTTCATGTGGCCTCTTGCGAAGCCAAAATCTGAGAGTTTGATGTTATAATCTATGTCCATCAGCAGATTATCGCACTTTATATCCCTAGTAATAACAATCACAATTCATTTTATCGAGCGAACATTACGAAGATGATTTTGTTTGTCATACACAGTGAGTGTACTTGGTGTTGGTAGAATTTACTTGTGCTATGTAAAATGAATTAACTTATATGGGATAGCCAACACACTTACCCTAGTCATACTGGAAAATAAATTATTTAGATTAAACAATAAAACATACTTTTAAATACAAACTTTCACTGTCACAGACATCTTCTTCAGGTCAAGAGATGAAACTGATGGCTGACAGTCAACTTTGCAGTCCAACCAAGAGCATTTGTCTCTTAACCTGAAGATGTCTGTGATAGGGAAAGCTTGTCTTTGTGTATTTTTTTAGTGTTTTATCCCTCCTAATTCAAACCATGATTTATTCTAGTGCTTTATTCCAAATTACCTAAATGTTATGTAAAGTAAATTTATACTCGTGAACATTACACAGAAATATTTCCAGCAGTTCATAGTTAGGTTGTTTTTTAGTCATCACCAGAAATATCTTTATTTGATTTTAGCTTCAAAAATTAACCTCTTTTGGGGCCACATGGTCTAAGGTGTCACTCTCGCGATAAACTAGACTGTCGATGAAGGGGTTCGATCCCAGTCTGGCATACTGAGTATGGTTTTTCCTAAAAGGTTTTACACTCTTCCCCCACACAAATATAGGTAAACTTCCTCTAGATTTAACCTTTCTCATCCTTGATATCACTGCAAACCACTTACCTATGAACGACACCTCTCTCGTGGCAATACTCCACACCATCCACGAGCTGTTGAAACCAACGACAGGCACGAACTTCGTTTATGTAAGTATCTCTCCTGATGATATCCAACAGACTTCCGTTTTCCGCAAACTCCATCACAATATAAACTCTACATTGTTTTATAAAAGAAATTACGCAATTAAGCACAAGATTTAATAAACGGTACCATAATATAATTACTAGAATGTGTGTATTTATTTATCCAGGATATTCAAGTTGATGACATGTGAAACACTAATTAACAGCCTTTTACTGTCATTTAAATATGTAACTTATCTCTTAATAAACTTTTGCATGCTTAAAACTAATTATTTAGAAATAAAGAAATACGTTTATTTTTATTCCTGAAGCTACCTTGAATCTCCATTTATGGTCCCATGTTTATTTTAATATGGTGACTAAGGTGTAACATATTTGATGAAATATAAAATATGAACAAACTACACATGTTTTTGGTAATGTGTCAGCTTTACCTATGGGTTGTTTCAATGTCCTGCAGAAATCTTATTAAGTTTTGATGTTTTAGACCCTTAACAACTTCTATTTCTCTTGGCAGAAACTTCTTTAGGACGTCGGCAGGTGCTTGGAACTTTGACACAATTTTGACCGCCACGTCACACTCATGATTATCTGAGCGTGCGACCTTAATACAACAAGCATTAAATTATTATTATTATTATTAGCACCGCGTCTTACTACCCGTTCGGGTTATACGCACTTACGCTAATGTGTAATGGTAGGGTGATTGTGAGATGAAATGAAGGACCTACAGTTTAACGTGGAATCCGAACCACCGTGGAGGCCTGGCATTCCCCACATTCACAAGATGTCTTGTCAGAGGTGAAGGAAGGGTTTGGTAATCAGATAAATCTGTGCTGGGACCGAGGATTGAACCCCGGCCGCCAGCACAGAAGTCAGACACCTTACCCCTAGACCGCCAGGTCACCAACAAGCATTAAAGAACAACACAATTTCATCTAAAAATTAAATAGCATGTTATGTAATAACTGAAATTGGGTCATTATTATATTTTTTAAATATATATTCCATTGTTGAAGAGTTTACTAGCCACTAGGAACCTAATTACCCTTACTAATCTAATTTAGGCCATTGCAATTTCAGATTAATGTTTTTCTAAAATTATAATTTTCCTTATTTTATTTTTGAGCACTGCATCTTACTACCCATTTAGGTTTTACGCCTATTTACTAATTACCCACTAATATGCTAGAGCTGAGCTGAAGAAAGTTGAATTTAGATTAATTTAACTGTTGTGTCTATATGAACATAATAAATACTTCATTTAATTTATTTGAGGTATTAATATGCACTTTCTGAGTCGACACAACATCCAGCCCCCCACCCGGCAGTTAATTCATTACCCTAAAGGGGGGTAACCCACATTTCACCTATGATACATTTTTCTATCATATCAGAAAATGAACCCGGGACCCTTATCTCAGTAGACGGATACACTACCGACCGAGCTAATGTGTTGGACAATATTAACTCAAATAGATAAAACGTGACTGGAATATTTGATAACCTGGTTCTGTGTTCTCACGCTTTCTGATATCAATTAGAATACTTGTTTGTTTATGTTGGGTGGTGTTTCTACGGACACAGCTTTATTTTTTTAACCCCATATTATTAAATGTTCGGGTTGTATATCTATGTACTAACTACTTTATTTGAGTTAGGGACTACTAAGGCTGAAAGTAGTGGAAGTGTACCTAAATTTTCTTGGAGGGAGAGTGGAAAACCACCGTCGGTGCACCAGATGGGTATTGAACCCCAATCCCTTCATCAGCAGTCCAGTATATTGCGATATGGACGCTTTAGACCATGCAACCACTGAAGCGGGTCATTTTTAATGTGTGTTACCTTTACGGTGGCGTATGATCCCGAACCAACGGTGCGCCCCAAAGTATAACCATGATTCTCTAGGACAGAGGGCCTACGCCCAGGAACAGGATCCTCCTCTTGGGTGTCTGGTGTTGTAGCCGCGTCATTCTTGTTAGAGTTCATATTCTATCAGTCATTCTAAGACATCTTAAGGTGTTCAAGGTACCAAGCTAGACGTGTTTGGTACTGGATGTCTTAACAATTACTGTATTTAGGATTTACAACTATTCAAAAATGGATCCATTTATTATATCCTAGAGAATCACTTAAAATTTTGTGGTCACCAAGGAAATACGATTAGCTTTGTTTAGCAAGTAAACAATTATTATTTTAAATATACAAACACTGTAGGCCTGCATTGTTGAGTTAAAAAAAATATTATAACAATTCTATGTCATCCAGTGTCGTGGAGTGTTGGAAGGGAAGCAAACTGGGGTCCTATTTGACCAAACATACATTATGCTCTGCTCTGCATGCCTCACTCGGATAGTGGAGTGTGACGTCACGCTCTACGTATCACCCGCTCTGTTGAAATGTGAGCCCGCCGTATGTGGTGTAGCGTTTATTGGAAATAAGCTACAAAAGTGCACGAATAAAAAAGCAAGACTGGACACTATCAGAAGTAAAGCAAGTTAACTCACCTCGGCCCGATTAGATGCACCAACTCATTAATGTTCTCCCCGCACAACAACATGCCACTATGAATTCAACCGACCAACTAAAAGAGTAAATATTGCGCAAGACTGAACAGTGCATTAAAACGAGGCGTGTTGGGAAGAATGTGGCGCGCAGACGCAAGAATGTGATGTGTTGAAACGTCTAGTCTAGAACAATCTACTAGCTCCTCCGATGTTCCACTGTCGTCTAGTTATCCCCTCCCTCTCTTCATTTGTTCTGTTTACCCCTCTTCCCCCTTTAAGAGCGATAATAAGTGTATATAATGGTGTAGTCCAATATGGACGAGCACTCTTGTCAGGATCTTGTCCTCGGACGCAAGTAGGTGTCCAGGACGGTTTTAGAAGGTACAAAATTCCCTTTTGGCAAATGTATATAGAAATTCTGTTTGGCGAATTAATGTTTAAATTTCATAAAACTTTACAACTTGAAAGATATTTATGTAAGAATACTTTATTCTTTAGGATACGTCGTCGTAAATAATTTTTATCTTCTATTTAGTTGTCTTCGATATGAAGTCCCATCAGGGTTTGCGTGATGTCACAATTGTTTATTTACAAGTCACAGTTTTGAAAGATTAGAAACTTATAGCCCATACGGCATGAGAAGTTTACCTTGTTGTGAGAGAAATGTTAGCTATCTATGGCCTGCGCGGCAGGAAAATCTTGTTGTCAAAGAAATATTAGTTACTTGTTGCCAGCCTGGCATCAAAGTTTTTCACTGTTGTCAAAGAAACGTTAGTTACTTGTTGCCTACCTGACATAACAGTTGTACATTGTTGTCAAAGGAATATTAGTAACGTATAGGTTTTGCATAGTTGTGAGGGAAATGTCAGTAACCTATAGCCTGCATGGCAGGAAACTCTTGTATTATCACGATAGAGAAATAGTAGAAACTTATAGTCTATCTGGCGTGAAAGTTTTTTAAAATGAATGTTAGTAATCTATAGCCTGCGTGGCAGGAAAATTGTGTATTGTCATGAGAAAGAGATATAGCCCATACGGCATGAAAGTGTTATATTGTCATGGAGGAAATATGAGTAACGTACTGGTTTTGATTATAGCCTTTACTACTTGTTGGGAGTAATCGTTTATAATATTCCATTACATTGAATGTTAACCAATTTTAGGGTTACTGAGCGGTGCCTTCAACTATCTTTTTGGTCGTAAGATTCATATTACATATTTATACCAAACTTTTACTATTGTTCAATATTCATTCAATATCAATAAAATAAAATGTTATTTTCTGACATATTTCTTTATATCGATATTTTATGTCCTTCACTGGTTCCCATAGTATATATTCGTATCTATATTACTAAATAGTTGGAGTGTGAGTTCATGGAAACATAAAGTGAATATACCTGAGTTCGGCCTATTTTACTTTTGTTATTATCCTATCGGCTCCTCTGCAATTATTGTTTTCTATTTTATGTTTTGTTTTGTTGTGCATCAGCCTTATTCTTTGGGAAGACTAAGGGCGGTGTTACAGTGGCGCTAGAGGGCAGGTCACGCGATCTTTTCCTAAAGCTTCCACGCGGGCGGGACGTCAGTTCAAGGCAGTAGAGTTTAACCAAGGCAGTCAGTTAATTCAGTTCTGTCAGTTCAGTCAGTTCATCTAGGATCAATGATCCACTAGCATTCACTTTTGGACAACTGAGCTTTAATCAGTTGTGCTCTGATTCACGATGTACTGTTATTCACTTTTGGACAAATGAGCTTTAATCAGTTGAGTAGTGGTTGAATTGAGAGTTCCAGCGCACTTTCTCCCATAAGGTTTAACATTGATCCACACCGCACCTCGTGAAGTGATCCA
>CABFVX010006599.1:0-38241 GCA_902151425.1 Timema shepardi
ACGCAGAATAGGCCGCTCCGGGACTAAAACCCGTTCGCGTGCGATTTTCCAGTGCGGGAGAATGCGCACTCAGGTACTCTTTTTCTAAGAGAAGAGTCCCCTCAATGACCGACGCCAAGGAGTAAAGATCTTGTATAGATGTGGGCTTGTTGGAAAGACAAAATGGCGCCTGGTCAACGGTGACACGTTTTCAAGAATTACGTCCACTAACTCCGACTCTACTAGCTCAGTATTAAGTACACGCGCAGCTTCAGTGATAGATAGAATTAAATTCCTGAAAGATTCATGGGGGGACTGAAACCTATGAACCACTTCTCTACATAGCTTTTGTTTTGTCCTCTTGGGCAACAATGCATTTAAAACCAGATCTCTCACCACCCTTTGGGATAAGTTGGCCTGGATACCTTGAGAAAACAGCTCGGTAAGAAAGTCGGACGTTTTCGTCAAAAATAAGGTAAGAAACTCTGGTTCTTTTACAAGTCTAAGACACGAAGCCCTATTCACTTCTACTAGGAAATTGAACAGAGCAGTATGGTTCTGCCCATCACATACAGGGATACGGCCCAGGATCTCGATTAAAACTTTATTCTGACATTTCGAATAGCTTATAGGCACGGACAGGGCAGCGTGGGAAGGAGCTAAAGTTTTTCCGCTCGCATCCTCGGTCAAACCCTGGTCGGCCGAAGCCTCCCCAACCTCACTCAACAGTTCAGATAGAAAGGAGCGCAACTCACCCACCGTCACGTTGGGTGGTACCGGGACTTCCCTGGACTCGAGCTCAGACAGCAGCTGGTCGCGGCTAAGCTTGTAAATCTCAGATTTTTTCATTATGGCCAAAGTCTTGGCATCAGGCTTGAGCGGCGGAACCATGGTATCGGACAGCGTGAAACAGAACAGACAAATATTAGTAGACAATATTAACAATGTGCGGTGACTCCGCAGTCATCATAAGCCTAACAAGGTTCAAACACGGATCTTCGAACCGTGAACTACACTCCACGAACTGTGGAACCACGCTCTGTTACCACTTTTCTGTTATGACACCCACATTGAGCGCAGGAAGCGTACTCAAAGAACAACCATGAGGTCACAAGAGAAACATAGTTTTTATTTCAGTTGGTTAAATTACAATGATAGAGTTGATACAATAGTCTAGTTTACATAAAAGGCTTAATGAACCTACGTTTAGTCTGGCAAAATAGTGTCTGTGCCACCACAACATACAAAATATTTACCGCCCCCCCCCTCCCCCACACAGAGGGAACGTTAGAGTGAATGTTTGATGCCTAGGTTAAAATTTACCGCCCAAGGGCGCGCTTACATCCATAAACACAAAATGGCTGACACATTTAGTTTTGAGTGCACATAGCATTAACTGGCGTTTAAATTAAATATGTAAGACAAAGTTCCCATTAAATTTAGCTTTACAAATATATACCTGACTTAGTGGCCGAATATTTTATACACAGATCCCAACAATGGTCGTTGAGTGCTAATCCTAAGTAACGAAGCATAACCTAATATTGCAAATAAGTTTTAGATGGATACAATAAGTTCCGGAAACTTCCGTTGCGCCCATGGTAAACTAATCAAACAATTGCTCATAAAATACCCTCATAACTAAGTGAACGTATATCGTCTTAAAAATACCCAAGATAATATTAAACGATCGCTAAGATACGCTAAGCTAAGGCTCGGGCGCATCTACAGTTAAAGGTGCACTAAGTCTAACATGAAATCCCCTAGAAAATTACTATTATGAATCCGTGGTTCTCCCACGTCAAACCATATTAGAATCCCCATTCATAAACATGAAAATATTAAAGAAGCTCCAAACCGCAATTTTGAATAACATCCCTCCCCATATTTAAATCCAAACAGAATTTTGAATAATATTCCCAAATATTAGTTCTAAACCAGCGCCCTCACCTGGTAAGAGCCAGTGATACAATGAGGGACATTCAAAATAACACCCGCTGTTTTATAGCACAAACAGGTCATACACGTTCTCAGAAGAGGGGGAAAGGAAGGGGAATACACAGAAACAAAAGGAAGGGTGAAGACTAGCGCTCTGGACGTTTCGCGGATAGCCCAGCAATTACTCGGCGAAACTAGAACATCCCAGAAGCGGAGTCGGATGTTAGCGAAGTCAGGTTGGGAACTAGCTTATTGTGGGCTGGGCCTGGACTTCCTGTGAGGCGCTGACTTGGTTCGCGTCTCAGTCTTCTTTATCCAAGCCACGGGAGTGGATGATGTTGGTGCGTGTGTGTCCCATCCGACGGGGAGAGGTCTTGGCCAGCCTTGGTGAGTGTAGAGCCTCCATATTTCCGGGTTGTTGGTTTTAGATGTTTGTTATTTGGAACTTCGTTACAGGAGAGGATCTCAGATAGCTAGTGCGGTGAGTGTGAGAGGATCTCAGCAAGTTAGTGTGGTGAGTGTGAGAGGATCTCAGTGAGTTAGTATGGGGAGTGTGAGAGGATCTCAGCTAGTTAGTGCGGTGAGTGGGAGAGGAGCTAGGTGAGTTAGTGTTGTGATTGTGAGAGGATCTAAGCTAGTTAGTGTGGTGAGTGTGAGAGGAGCTAGGCGATTTAGTGTGGTGAGTGGGAGAAGTAGTACAGGGGATTTCTCATCACACTACGTCACACCACGAGATAGTATTGTGATGCTCATTAACATACTTTCCACATCAGTTTGATTTACCTTTATTACCCCCTCCACCCTCCACCACCTGACTTCATTTCCCAGGTGCTGATTACGTCCTCTACCCTAAAGCCCCTTTCTCTACAACCCCGGCCATATTGGTTCTTGGTGATTAATTATTAATTATTGTTAATTGATTATTGCTAATTAATTATTGGTTATAATTGAGGCGTTGGAATTTTTATTAATTGATTAGGGCATTGTAGTTTATTTATTTGTTTATTAGAACCTCGCGCTATTGCTGTCTTATGTTAAATGAACATTGGATCCTCCGTCACAAGGCTCTGTCAGACTGTCCCGGAACAAGCAGTACGAACCTCATGGTATGGCTGTCGGGGGTAGAGTGCGATAAATGGTTGCCCTAACTTGAGACCCTCTTTCACTTCCCCCTCCTTAGAGGTATGTGTGGCAACCCTGGCGCCAGTCTGGCAGGTTGACAAGACAAGTCAGGACAAGAATAGATCGCGAGGGCGCAATGGGTTTTCCCTTGCTCCAGTATGTCGGCCCGACAAGACGAGTTGAGACAAGAATAGATATTGAGGTAATTGGCCCGGGAAACGGGGTTTTACCTAGCGTCAGCTTGACGGCACAACAAGACGACTCGACACAAGAATAGATCGTGAACTAGGTCAGTGTGTCAAAACTCCCTTGGGTTTTCCCTGGCACCAGTTTGGCGGTCCAACAAGACGAGTTGTGACAACAATAGATATTGAGGTCATTGACCCAGGCAACGGGTTTTCCCTGGCGCCAGTTTGGTGGGCAGACAAGACAAGTCGAGACAAGAAAAGATCGCGGCCCTGTTCGTCTTCTCGTACCATGTGACGTCGAACAAGTTAGGGGGTCGTTATAAAGAGGGACTCCCACTTGGTTGTCTATTTATAAGCGTTTGTAGAGCGGTTCAAGATGGACAAGTTACAGCAGCTGGTAAATATTATCGACGCAATGCAGACCGTAAAATTGTGTGATCTAACCGTAGATCAAAAGTACTCGGTGGATAAATTAAAAGAGGTCAATACAAAGTTTGGGAGACGTCTAATAGCCTATCTAGACGATGAGTTTTGTGTGTTTTTACCAGTAGTTTTTTACTCTAACAGATGAAGACGTGTGTTAGCTTAATAAAGAAAAACTGTTATTTACCTGCGCTGCAGTAAAACCCAGTTCACCTACCATTATGAACTTTGAATGCGTTTAAGAGACGCTGCAGTTAACAACAACAACAACGGGCAGCGGGGCAATTGATACATGTGCATCGAGGACCCTACAGAACGTTTAGCTCTCAGGTATGCTCATCATTCTTAGATCCGGCTATATTAATTTAATCATTGTGGGTCATACGATTGAGGGGCGCGCCTATATTACGGTAGAGAATGTTCAAAGTGTGGCGGTGAATGATAGACATGTAATTTATAAAGTAGAGAAGTGGGGCTACATAGAGTTTTGCGACTCTACTTGTCACACGATAAGAGCGATGGAAGTACTACCCTACGAGAGAATCGAGTAAACGTACATGTGTGATATGATGTGCGCAGTGTACAATTTCCGCAAGGGGGGCGTTGTGGCTGTGTTGCCCCTGCAGCCACCCCCACCCTTCCGAGCTCCACACCACCAGCCACCTTCCTATATATATCAGCTAGTTAATGCAGTGAGTGTGAGAGGTGCTCGGCAATTTAGTGTGGTGAGTGGGAGAGGAGCTTGGCGAGTTAATGTGCTGAGTGTGAGAGGATATCTGCTAGTTAGTGCGGTGAGTGGGAGAGGAGATATGCGAGTTAGTGCAGTGAGTGGGAGAGGATCTCAGCTAGTTAGTGTGGTGAGTGGGAGAGGATCTTAGCTAGTTAGTGCAGTGAGTGGGAGAGGATCTTAGCTAGTTAGACGGCGAGTTAGTGCAGTGAATGGGGGAGGATCTCAGCTAGTTACTGCGGTGAGTGGGGGATGATCTGAGCTAGCTATTGTGGTGGGTGGAGAAGGATCTAAGATAGCTAGTGCATTGAGTGGGAGAGGTGCTTGGCGAGTTAGTGTGGTGAGTGGGAAAGGATCTTAGCTAGCTAATGTAGTGGTGATGGGAGAGGATCTCAGCTACTTAGTGCGGTGAGTGGGGGAGGATCTCAGATAGCTAGTGCGGTGAGTGGGAAAGGTGCTCGGCGAGTTAGTGTGGTGAGTTTGAGAGGATATCAGCGAGTTAGTGTGGTGAGTTGGAGAGGGTCTTAGCTAGATAGTGTGGTGAGTGGGAGAGGTGTTCGGTGAGTTAGTATGGTGAATGGGAGAGGTTCTTAGCTGGCTAGTGCAGTGAGTGGGAGAGGAGCTTGGTGAGTTAATGTGGTGAGTGTGAGAGGATATCAGATAGTTAATGCAGTGAGTGTGAGAGGTGCTCGGCGAGTTAGTGTGGTGAGTGGGAGAGGATCTTAGCTAACTAGTGCAGTGAGTTGGAGAGGAACTAGGCGAATTAATGTGGTGAGTGTGAGAGGATATGAGCTAGTTAGTGCGGTGAGTGTTAGCTGAGAGAGGCGAGTTAGTGCGGTGAGTGGGAGAGGATCTCAGCTAGTTAGTGCGGTGATTGGGAGAGGAGCTCGGCGAGTTAGTGTGGTGAATGGGAGAGGATCTCCGCTAGTTAGTGTGGTGAGTTGGAGAGGAGCTTGGCGAGTTAGTGCAGTGAGTGGAAGAGGATCTCAAATAGTTATTGCGGTGAGTTGGAGAGGAGCCTGGCGAGTTAGTGCAGTGAGAAGGAGAGGATCTCAGCTAGTTAGTGCGGTGAGTGGGAGAGTTGCTTGTTGAATTAGAGCAGTGAGTGGAAGAGGATCTCAGCTAGTTAGTGCTATGAGTGGGAGAGGAGCTCGGTGATTTAGTGGAGTGAGTGTGAGAGGATCTTAGCTAGTTAGTGCAGTGAGTGGGAGAGGATCTCAGCTGGTTAGCGCAGTGATTGTGAGAGGAGCTCGGCTAGTTAGTGTGGTGAGTGGGAGAGGATCTTAGTAAGTTAGTGCTGTGAGTGGGAGAGGAGCTCGGTGAGTTAGTGCAGTGAGTGGGAGAGGATCTTAGCTAGTTAGTGTGGTGAGTGGGAGAGGATCTCAGCTAGCTAGTGCAGTGAGTGGAAGAGGATCTCAGCTAGTTAGTGTGGTGAGTGGGAGAGGATCTTAGCTAGTTAGTGCAGTGAGTGGGAGAGGATCTTAGCTAGTTAGTGTGGTGAGTGGGAGAGGATCTCAACTAGCTAGTGCAGTGAGTGGAAGAGGATCTCAGCTAGTTAGTGTGGTGAGTGGGAGAGGATCTTAGCTAGTTAGTGTGGTGAGTGGGAGAGGATCTCAGCTAGCTAGTGCAGTGAGTGGAAGAGGTTCTCAGCTAGTTAGTGTGGTAAGTGGGAGAGGATTTCAGCTAGTTAGTGCAGTGAGTGGGAGAGGATCATAGCTAGTTAGTGTGGTGAGTGGGAGAGGATCTCAGCTAGCTAGTGCAGTGAGTGGAAGAGGATCTCAGCTAGTTATTGTGGTGAGTGGGAGAGGATCTTAGCTAGTTAGTGCTGTGAGTGGGAGAGGAGCTCGGTGAGTTAGTGCAGTGAGTGGGAGAGGATCTTAGCTAGTTAGTGTGTTGAGTGGGAGAGGATCTCAGCTAGTTAGTGTGGTGAGTGGGGGAGGATCTTAGCTAGTTAGTGCAGTGAGTGGGAGAGGATCTTAGCTAGTTAGTGTGGTGAGTGGGAGAGGATCTCAGCTAGTTAGTGCGGTGAGTGGGAGAGAATCTCAGCTAGTTAGTGCGGTGAATGGGAGAATAACTCGGCTATTTAGTGCGGGGAGTGTGAGAGGAGCTAGGCAAGCTAGTGCGGTGAGTGGGAGAGGATATCATCTAGTTATTGTGATGAGTGTGAGATGAACTCGGCTAGTTAGTGCGGTGAGTGGGAGAAGATCTCAGCTAGCTGGTGCGGTGAATGGGAGAGGAGCTCGGCTATTTAGTGCGGGGAGTGTGAGAGGAGCTAGGCGAGCTAGTGCGGTGAGTGGGAGAGGATCTCAGCTAGTTAGTGTGGTGAGTGGGAGAGGAGCTCGGCTAGCTAGTGCGGTGAGTGGGAGAGGAGCTCGGCTAGCTGGTGCGGTGAATGGGAGAGGAGCTCGGCTAGCTAGTGCGGTGAGTGGGAGAGGAGCTCGGCTAGCTGGTGCGGTGAGTGGGAGAGGAGCTCGGCTAGCTGGTGCGGTGAATGGGAGAGGAGCTCGGCTAGTTAGTGCGGGGAGTGTGAGAGGAGCTAGGCGAGCTAGTGCGGTGAGTGGGAGAGGATATCATCTAGTTATTGTGATGAGTGTGAGATGAACTCGGCTAGTTAGTGCGGTGAGTGGGAGAGGATCTCAGCTAGCTGGTGCGGTGAATGGGAGAGGAGCTCGGCTAGTTAGTGCGGTGAGTGTGAGAGGAGCTAGGCGAGCTAGTGCGGTGAGTGGGAGAGGATATCATCTAGTTATTGTGATGAGTGTGAGATGAACTCGGCTAGTTAGTGCGGTGAGTGGGAGAGGATCTCAGCTAGCTGGTGCGGTGAATGGGAGAGGAGCTCGGCTAGTTAGTGCGGTGAGTGTGAGAGGAGCTAGGCGAGCTAGTGCGGTGAGTGGGAGAGGATATCATCTAGTTATTGTGATGAGTGTGAGATGAACTCGGCTAGTTAGTGCGGTGAGTGGGAGAGGATCTCAGCTAGCTGGTGCGGTGAATGGGAGAGGAGCTCGGCTAGTTAGTGCGGGGAGTGTGAGAGGAGCTAGGCGAGCTAGTGCGGTGAGTGGGAGAGGATATCATCTAGTTATTGTGATGAGTGTGAGATGAACTTGGCTAGTTAGTGCGGTGAGTGGGAGAGGATCTCAGCTAGCTGGTGCGGTGAATGGGAGAGGAGCTCGGCTAGCTGGTGCGGTGAATGGGAGAGGAGCTCGGCTATTTAGTGCGGGGAATGTGAGATGAACTCGGCTTGTTAGTGCGGTGAGTGGGAGAGGATATCATATAGTTATTGTGCTGAGTGTGAGATCAACTGGGCTAGTTAGTGCGGTGAGTGGGAGAGGAACTCAGCTAGTTGGTGCGGTGAATGGGAGAGGATCTCAGCTAGTTGGTGCGGTGAATGGGAGAGGAACTCGGCTATTTATTGCGGGTAGTAGGAGAAATGACTTAGTAAAGTAAAACACAAATGTTGTCATTTGGTTTATTCCTTACGGGAAATGCTAGGGATCTAAATAGATCCAAGAGACAGTTATCGCCTGGATATATAAAAAAAAACTATTGTTCTGTATGTGCTTATAACGATCATATTGATTAGAGTTAAGTTAATGTTGTAACACCACAAAAAATAGACACCTTTAGGGCTGCGGTAATCGCTTGACCAGTTTCCCCAGGACTGGGCCCAGAATTGTGCACTAGGTGGGACGGAAAGCATTGCGTGTGTATGTGAATGTTGTTGGTTCGTGCTTGTGTGTAATTTGTTGACCACCTGCAGCTCCTAAAAAGGACAGTATTAGGGTCAATGAGCCTCGTAATGCCCAGATCATCGCCCGATGACTGGGACTTAGCCCACAGAGCCAACCTCAGTGAACTTCACCAGCCCAAGTTTTTACTGCCCATATTCGAGATGCTCTAAAAACAGTTACATCAGTCTACCCACACACGGAACGAGAGTCGTGTCAGAACACCAGACCTGAACCAGTGAGAAGGGTATCCCAGGCCTTTCCTACAATCTCCCCCGCGTCCACATTTCGACAGCAGTCAAACCACCGAGAACACCACTAATGGCCCAGGATTTTACCGCTGTCCCGACCCAGCTTCGCTACTCTCAAGGTGGGACAGAAAGGGACGTGAGAAAAAGCCGGTATATTTGTAGTTTTTGTGGTAAAGCTTTTTTTTTGGCTTAAATAAAGAAAATATTTCTCCATTACAAACAAAGAGTTTAACTTTCTTCACATGTTAAAATCAACAGTTACTAAATATCCATCATAAGCATAGCAGCATTAGATGATACACTTTTTAAATGCAAAGAAAAAGTTGTCATTATATTCCATGAAACCCTTGATAAAAAAATATTCAAGATACTTTGAGGTCATCATGTAGAGACAATTAAGCTCCATGTATGTTTGTGGTGAAGCATTATTTAATTTATTTTGGGCCAAAAAACGTTTTGCCATAATAACTTCAAAATCATCGGTTTTTTTTCTCACGTTCCCTGCATCCCACCTTAACATTCCCTGCTCAGAAATGGGTGCATTTGTGTCTCACTAGTGATGCCCTAATTTTCGGTGGGGACTCACACCACTAAGTAACTAATTGGGACCGAATCCAACACACATCCAGTAGGCCCCCAGCCACCGAGAAAGAAAGCTCACTATCCTCGGGGAATTCTACCAAGAGTGGAACTTCTTGTTCACCCGGCCATCCCGCCTCTCTTTGAAGTGTTCGCACCCACTCCCGGCATATTCTCTCAGCCTAGGTGTCAGCTAGCACAACGTCCATAGAAGTAGCCTGTCACCCTCTTTATACTCTGCTGTCGTGTGATTCGGCAGAGGTCAGATCGTTAACGAATGGTCGCGAAGAAGGTTGCGTGGTAGCTCAGAGACCCTTGGCCTTATATGGATAAGAGCAGAAAGGGACGGTGACCTTGGACCGGTAGGTCAAGAGCGTGAATAGTGTAGGGAAGGGGCAATAAACTTTACTTAGGTAATAATTAATCAAAATATATAATTTTTCTACCCTGTGTCAATCTAAAACTAGCACTTTAAAGTAAATAATATTCTAGTTTCTTATGTTTATATTTTATTCATCTTATAAAGTAAGACCATTATTTCTCGTCTTTGAACCTGTTGAATATTCCAATTTGTTATCGCTTCTTAGTATGAGTCACGCTTTTTCGTTTGGTAATGTCTCCTCTTATTCTAGTGTGGAATCTTCCACGCGTTCCTGATTGGTGGATGGAAAGAAAAATGATTATTTTGGGTTAGAGACTGCTAAATAGTAAATGTTTACCAGGGCCGGTCTAAGGCAAAAGTTTTGTGTGTGCAAAACTCATATTTGGCACCCCCCTCCCCCCATCATCTGTAAGAACTGTGGAGAATACTATATATGGTAATTTTAATACTAGACCCTATGTATACCATTTTGAATGTTCTTTCCCAAATATGTTACACATCTGAGATTGTCTTTACCCAAAATTAGGGAAATATGTTCCTTTATAACAGAATTGAATTTTGCAATCAACTCTACGAGACCAAGAAAATTTCCATTGTTTTTGCTGTAGAGGGTTTCGTGAGTTCCTCGAAAAACCATGTTGTGTTGGGCAAGGTGGAAAGATAGCAAGATGGCAAAATCTCTCGTGAGGACATTTTTCCATCGCTCTTCTCCTGGGCAATTAATCTTTGATTTTCGTCATCAATTGCCTTGCCAGTGTTAAACCTTCTTTCTGCTTCAACTCATTTTTGGTAGCTCTTTAAGTGGTTAGAGGACGTCTCATATCGGGAAAGAGTTTTTCCGATGTCCCTTCAATCACAGTTTAGATTTTCATCAGATAATGTAGTTCTGGTGGTTACCGTGTTAAATACCTTGCAGCAAAAACAGTATACACTTCCCTTATACTGGGAATACATTAGCCATCATCTTCTAATTTTCTCACCGTTGGAAGCAAGCCGATAGTAACATACGTTGGGAAGTGATCTTCTTGCACCGTTTCTAGGGTAGTTCTCTAATACTGTTGAGATTGATTCGTGCGAAATAATAAAACCACGTTCAGTTGCGTGTATTACTTTGGGCCCATTATCCGGATCTTTCAATTTGTCACATGAATTATTCATTTATTGGATTGTATCAGTCACATAACTCTTACCCCTGTGATTAATAACCCCCATCGCTTGCCACCCACGAAAGGTTCGGCCTGAGCCTAACTCGCAGATCGTAAAGTCTCGACCCAGCAACTAGTAGAGTCCCGTCACCAAAGTAGTTGACAGGGGTACGTCGCACCGAACAACCTTCCAAATATATTTACTTTGTTTATGTATTCTAATGCACTAATTTGAAATAAAAAAAAGTAGGCTGTCTGAGATGGATTTAAATATTAATTTAAGAAATAAGCATTCTTTATAAAAAATTACTTTCTTTAACGATACCTATATTTTCTCAGATAAAAACAAAATATATATATATTCGGGTCATTTTGGCGCCCCCTTGAATTGTTTGTGTGTGCGGTTGCACACGTATCATACGTAGCACACGCCTTAGACTGGACCTGAGGCTTACACAAGCCCACAGGTAAGATGTGCGACTTGTGTGTGTTGAAATAAGATGGATGAGTTTAGCTGTTTCTAGGGAATGTATTAACTGAACAAAAGTATATTCACTCATAGCAAAATTACGCGTGCTAAAACGTTTAAGTAGTAATTGATACATTATAACTGTTGGCCGCTAACTCTTAAATAAGTAAAATGTGTTTAAAAATTGTTTTTATTTGTGTCATTGATCAGATATGTATTTGATCGGAATTTGCTTAGTGACATGTAAAGTTTAACATGTGATTTGACCAGAATAATTGGTGGTAAATTATGTTTAGCCATAACTATTTATTGATATATTTAAAATAATCATTCAGACCATGGAAAAATGAGTAACCAGGGCGAGTCAAACAGTCGAGCGCAAAAAAATAATAAAATAATGAAGATGACAGTTAAGTGACAGTAGGCCTATTAGCTTAGACCTAATTACTTGACATACCATCCTAGCAAGGGGAAGATTAATAGTGTCTTGACAATAGGGCAAACCCATATTTGTTTTATTAGGGATCTCGTTGGATGGAATCAGGGTCATCTAGACCTGCAGTGAGTATCCCTGACCAGACAGGATGGTCCTCTAGACCTGTAGTCAGTCTCCCTGACCAGACTGGATGACCCTCTATATCTGTAGTAAGTCTTCCTGACCAGACAAGATGAAACCAGGGTCATCTAGACGTGTAGTCAGTCTCCCTGACCAGACAGGATGAAACCAGGGCCCTCTAGACCTGTAGTCAACCTCCCTGACCAGACAGGATAGTCCTCTAGAGCTGCAGTCAGTCTCCCTGAACAGACAAGATGGAACCAGGGTCCTCTAGACGTGTAGTCAATCTCCCTGGCCAGATAGGATGGTCCTCTAGACCTGTAGTCAGTCTCTCTGAATAGACAGGATGGTCCCCTAGACCTGCAGTCAGTCTCCTTGATTAGACAAGATGGTCTTCTAGAACTGCAGTCAGTCTTTCTGACCAGACAGGATATAACAAGGATCCTCTAGACCTGTAATCAGTCTCCCGGACTAGACAAAATGGTCCTATAGACCTATAATCAGTCTCCCTGACTAGACAGGATGGTCCTCTAGACCTGTAATCAGTCTCCCTGACCACCTAGCCACAATATCAAGCATTCTCCAGCAGACTCTTGTTAGGTCCTCATACCACGTAGATACAGACTTAATACCCTCCCCCCACCAAACAGTTTTTTTAGCATGTTGTGAGGGAGGTAAGTCGTCTGGCATAGAAGGAAGCATATTCTCGAGAATCTTTGATGTGGCAAACCTGTCACGATGTAGGTGGAGCAAGGGGTGCCATGATACGACATATTCATGTGATATTTCACGAGAATAAGGATAAACCTTCTTACGTATACCTACAGTTAAAATGCAACATAATGAAAAACAAAAACATTTACAATAAAAGAAACTACAAAGAATAGAATGTTATAGAAAATATCTTATTTTCAATATTTTTATTTATTTGAGGTATTTAACGTGCATTTTATAAACCGACTGATTATATCAGCACACGAGATTTTCTATGAGCGAGAACGAAAGGGGCCACCAATTTTGCAGGAAAAGTATTTCCACATACCTCCAGGGTTCTTTTACAAGCCACAATCGACATGGGGCAAAGTGCTTTACTTACCCTCCAAAGAAAGTTGTGCCACGAAAGTTGTGCTATCTATCAAGAAAAATCTGTCAACCAGTTTGGATTTGAACCCACGAACATCGGGTCCTGAGATGAGCACATAGCCCCTAGACCACCAAGGTCAACTTTTAAAGATTAAATTGAAGCATTTAATAAACAGTATTTCTCACTAACGTGTGCCCTTTAAGTGGGATGATAGGGTTCGCCAGTTCAGGGCAGTAATTTTGTAATTTCTGTAGAAACACATTTTCAGCAAAATAAATCAAACATTGTTTTGAAAGATACTACTTGTTGTTTGACTTTCTTCACAAGATAATATCATTAGCTGTTGAATATTTGCTGCTGGTGTCCTAGAATTTGATGACAATTTTTATTTTTCATTTAAATTGTTTCTCATCAATTACTAATAAGGTATTAATATTCAATAATATGTTTTTACTGGATAAATATTTGACGTATTTTTCTGAAAAAATTGTTTACTATGAAAACTGCAAACAAAAATAATTTAATAAAAGTCCTTTTCTCGCGCCCCCTTCTACCCCAGCTTAAACATGAAAATCGTTGGACCCAATCAATATCGCAATAGGGCGCGACAGAACAATATTTCCGATCGTTTTCCGAGAAATTGATGTTATTAATTATTGAATATCTCGCGGAAACTTAAACGCAAAAAAATAAATAAATTGAAAAACCAGTTTTGTTTAACAGGTGTAAACACACAAATTGATCATTTCTCAAGCAATTAATCATTTTTCATACAGTATAACCAACCATAACTATCCGAACAGTGATTATCCGAATTGCCAACTAACTGAATCCCCACAACCATGGCTGATGTCTTAGATTAAGTTTGTATCTATATTTCGTGATTACAAACATATCTCAGCTTTATGGAAAGTGAAGGCCTAAAATACTCTTAACTAAAATCTACAGCTATCTTGGCTTAGCCTACCTGCGCGACGTTCCACTCTTCACCACTGGAAAACAGTTTGGGAGATATTTCCGCCCCGATGGATCCAACATAATTTGTAATCAGTGGTTATTCTTTGTGATTAAATCCCACCATTGTGTCTCTCTTGAAGGTATTCACTTGCAGGCTACTCCATTGTTACCAACATGAGGTGGGATGTCCCATGAGGAACAGCTGGCGGTGTTGTCTTGTTGCTCTATAATAGGACCCAACTTATAATGAGTTCTTGTCGCTCTATACTATGACCCAGCTCATGAAGATTTATTATTGCTTTATACTAGGACCCAGCTCATGAAGAGTTATTGTAGCTCTATGCTAGGACGGACTCAACTCATGAAGATATATTATTGCTCTATACTTGGACCCAGCTCATGAAGATTTATTATTGCTCTATACTAGGACCCAGCTCATGAAGAGTTATTATTGCTCTATACTAGGACCCAGCTCATGAAGATTTATTATTGCTTTATATTAGGGGTAATCTCATGAAGAGTTATTGTCGCTCTATACTAGGACTCAACTCATGAAGATTTATTGTTGCTTTGTACTAGGACCCAGCTCATGAAGATGTCTGGTTGCTCCATACCATGACCCAACTAGAGTGTTTGTCACCCTATACAAGTACGTTATAAGGAAAAGGAAGGTAGACTTTAGAGTATGTGCAACCTCATTTACTTGGTGGAGGGGGAGGAGGAGGAGGGAAACCCTTAGTAAAAAATACCTCCATATACTTAGTTGGGATTCAAACCACAACATCTAAGTCCCCAACAAAAACAGGTATGATGAATCTGACACCTTTGTTCACGTGTCCACCTGTAACATTAGCATTACTAGGTAATGCTACATTAGTTTTAATCACCCCAAATAATACAATACATATAGGCATCCTGCAATAGTATCACTAGCAAGACTAGCTAGTTTACTTGAATACTACTCACTCCGATTAATGCCGATACTCATAGACATGCGGCAATATCTAAGATTACTAAACTTACTATGTCTAATACATATGCTTAACTCACACATTGTATCTTCTGGGTTAGCACAAGTCCATGACCAACCTGTTCGCACCAAATTCTAAAATGAAGAGAAATCCTAACAAGCTTTGAATGATGCAGCAACAACATGTTCCAATAGAGGGATCCAGAAATGCGCTGATGGGCCCGGTCGGGCTACAAATAGGCTATTCACAATCTTGAACTGCAACTAACCGGTGTCCGGAATACGTGACTGAATGGGCGTATTTCAATTCCACAGCCAACTCAGCAGATTTCCGTCGTACGTGTTTTGGGAACGAGCCAAGTTTGACTGCAACTAACCAGATACCTGGTGGTGACTGGATGGGTACTTAGAGTCAACAGCCAACTCACCAGATTTCTGGCGTACGTGTTTTGGGAACGAGCCAAGTTTGATAATTGCTAACAAGAGAGTGCTGTTAGCGTGAGTTAGCCGTGTTACGTAATTTTAATATGATATCTCCCACCTCTGAACCATACATAACTAAATTAAGTAAAAGCAGGTGGTCCAAAAAACAACAAAATCTAATAGGGTCAAAAAATGGGACAATAGGAGCGAGTTCTTGGAGTTCTGTGCTTTGAATATTTTAGGCCAAACATTCGAAAACCAGACCTCGCAACTCCCACCAGTTGTGGAATTAAATATAAGAACGGTCTATCTCAAGAGTTAGTAAAAAAAGGATATTTACTGCAGAATTAACTTTACCATAAAATAACTAACATATAACTTAACCTCATATACCTAGGGTATGGTGGAACAATATTATGAATTAGAGCAGAATTTGTGTCAAGTTGGTATTGATTTGACAAACATTCAATATTGTGAGAAAATATATAAAAAATATTATATAAATGATATTCACAAAATATCTGAGACGTTATCAAAATGTTCGAGTACTATTAACAAAATTACAACGTTTATATAATAGACAACATCAATCTTTTAACTTGGGCGTCATTATTACAGACAAACCATATAGCATGAAATGGCTTCAGCTCGTTAAAAGGTTATCTCAAAATTAGTCATGAGTTCATTAAGTTACTAGATAAATCTTATAATCAACTAAGTTACCATTAAATAGTTAATTACCAGAGTGTATTTCCCATTAACACCCAGAATATAAACCAATAACACGCTTACACAAACCATATCATATTTACCCTAAATTCTATCCACTTATTTACATTACTTCATACGATTACACAATATTTGGTAAAAATACTAGATAGTTATACATTAGTATTGGGACGTCATTGATAAACAGACCATTTATTTACGTTCAATAAGTTTAATGTTCCCGCGACCATGTTTTAAGTTTTACCCAAAAAAACAAAATATCAGAATAGTAACAATATTCGAGATCGATAATATATTCAAAGACAAAATATCGATAACACCCAAAGGTTTATAATCGATCATTACCCAGAAACAAAATACAGATCGACTAGCGATATAAAAGCCTTGACCATGCGACTAATTAACATAGAAAAGGTAAGACGAAATTTACAACTATTATATTTATGTTTCATATTTTAAAGTTATTTAGAAAATGCCAAAAAAGAATTTAGAAATTTAATTCAGATAAAATGAAAAGATAAAGAAGCCGAAAAAGAATTTAGATCTTACATTATTTTAATATAGTCGAAGCCGGAGCTTCTCCTTCTACAAATACGATTTAGTCAAAGAATGACGACTGGTTGCCCAGCCACCATTATATATACCCCAAAACCCAGAAAAAGGAGAGACAGGTAAAACGGGGGGAGGGTAGGGGGGGTCACAATCGGGAACAAAACATGCGCATAACAACATAGCTTCTACAAAGTTCTTTAAATTTTCTAGATCATCATAGAATAGGGTGAGTAGGTTATCTTCACAACACAAGTTCTTTGCTATTCAAGGTCTTTGGCACAATCACATCACGATATTGGAGAATATTATTATTTTCGTCGTGGTTCCGAGAAGATGTGTCTGATATTCACTCGTGATAGTGTTCTGTGTAGTTCCGGCTGTCATACAAATGGGGTATTCTTAGGATTTTTTTTTATGTTTACTTATGCAGTCCAACGCTACGCCTATACCCATCGACTAGACCTATATAACGAGGGAACTCAGCAAATATGATGAACTATTACATCTGACACTTCCACGAAAGGCTCTTGTCTGGAATTGGACGCTATCACTCCATGATGGCAATATATAAACTTTATCTATTTTATTGATTATTTAAAATTTAAACAACCTTCAATGGGTTTGAGTGTTTTGAACACTTAGATTGATTTTGTAATTGAAATCGTTCAGTGTAGGCGTCGGTACATTTCTCATTAGAAGATTTAATTTTCGAAAGCAAATTTGTTTATGAAAACTTAATGTTTTCCTTTGCCACTTGGGCGCTAGTCTCTTTGTAATCTTTAGAGATGATAATAGGCAGCCACTTTGATTCTTTTTCTAGCTTGAAATATTTAGTTTAAATACAATTTTTATTGCACTTATAGGTTTGAACTTTAAAATTTAATAATGTTTCCTTTATTGGTATTATTTTGTAGATGTATTTTATTTGAAGAATATATTAAAGTAATTCATTTTTTGTTGACTTATACGTTTTAACTTTAACATTTACCGATTCGTTTAGTGAAAAATTACAAATATTCTAATATAATACTACTTTGTTTTCTATTATAATGTTAAATGTCAACATGTAAAATTTAAATTTGTTTATTCCGAATTCATAATGATGATTAAGGCGCGTTGTTAACTATTTAAAAGAGGTTCTTCAAGCTCTTTATTACTATACTAACAATTTTGATTGTTATTGGGTATCTTCCACACTAATTCCTATAAATGAGTAATTTACTTTGAGATTGTGAAATAAATTCTCAAATGTACTGCGCAAGTGCAGTCTCTGCCATATTTATATGTTTTTCAACACTCTTCAGCTTTCCATGTGAGGCCATGTAATTTTTATTTAACAATGTTGTTTTTCCTTGAATAAATAATTCAAATTTTTCTTAAACTTGCAAATGTTTATATTTTTTGTAATATTAAATTCCTTATAGTTCCATCCACCCTCATTTAGGCTATTGTGGCCGTGGCCAGAAGTGGTGATCGGTACACACTGCTGAGGGTGCAGGTCAGGATCCTCGTGTGTGTAAGCAAGTATTACTTCTCCTGGGAATGTTTTCCACTGAAAGAGGCCGCACAGCAAGGGTTGGGTTAGGAATACCTGCTGTGGAGTTGAATAGGGATTCTTTGAGGGAACAAATTCAGTCAAACGGGCCCATGCCTTGTGTTGGCAATGACAAAAAAATTGGGAAGAAGTTTATTTTAAAGGCTGTAAAATCCTTGATTAAAGATTTGTTCATATTTGTAATTTTAAAAATGACATCTGGACACAGAATTCGAACCCAAAACATGATTATACAGCTGCATCCATAATATAAATATAATTTCTAAGCTTGGTTAGTTTTGTATAATTAATTGTACAACTGTTAGATTACTTCCAAGATTCGTTGTCACACCGGCTCACGTTTCCGGCTAGGATTACAACCACGTGGATGATGATAGACTATGCTAGTTCGAATCACAAACACAGCCATTCTCACAATGAGCAGAAAAGCGGTTCGTTTATGCTCTACTCTTGTTTTGGAAGATTCATACACTGCATCCTATTATAGAGTGACTGTGCTCGAGGCAAAAATTTCTCTGACTGGAGAAAATAAATGAGCTCGCCACAGCGTCCCTCAGGACATTTTATTTTCAAGTAGAGAGTGGGTGGGGGTCGCAGTTTTTTTTATTTCTTTACCATCTGTTTCCCCCACTTTGAGATTAAATAATTCAACCCGTTTTCTCGACGTAATAATATCTTCTGCCCTTGTCTAAATTCTTTACAAATGGGAAATCGAGGATCAGGAAAGGAAAACGCACCAATACTCAAAATAGAGTTAACTTTTAATTATATTTTAAAGGGGAGCAGGCAAAGTGATAGACAACAAAGTGGCCGACACGAGAGGACAAAGGGGTAGACAGCAAACTGCTAGACACGAAGAAACGACACGGACCAAGTGATCGACACGAGCTGGACCATGTGATAGACAACCAACTGGTAGACAAAAAGAAAACAATTATTTGGAAGACTGGGTGGGTCAAGTGGCCGACACGACTTGGACCAACTGCTAGACAAGCTCAAGTATAGGAGTACAAAGTGATTGACAACCAAGTGGTCGACACAAGAGGACCAACTGCTCGACAAACTTTGATATAATCCAGTTAAGAGTGGGCTAAGTGACAGAACAGTTAATTCAAATCCTAAATAACACTGTTTGCTAGGTCTAAGTATTGTCTGATTTCCTAAATAACACTATGCTAGGTCTAGGTATTGTTTGACCTCCTAAATAACACTGTTTGCTAGGTGTAGGCTACCCTTATTTGCATGGTGGGAGAGTGCATTTATGAAAAACTACCCTCAGTACATCCAACCGAGAGTCTAACCCCGATCTTCCTGTCATCGGCAGTCTAGTCTATTGCGAGTGGGATGCCTTAGAACATGCTACCCCTGAGGCGGGTTATATAAAAACAGAACAAGAGGAATGAGGGGTGGTGGGGAGCGGGAAAATGTTCAAAAATGCACCTAACTTTTCAAACGCGTGAGCTACATACTAGTAAAACATTTATACTAGCTTTCTTGACTTGATTTAAAAACAAGATCACACACTTTAGATTTACAATCTTGCAAAATGATAGGAACATTATTATTTGGCGAACTGTACTCGATTCAACATAGTGCATACACAGTATCAAGTAAAATACACTAAATGTAGGCCAATATCCGCATCGAAATAACTTCTGCTCTTTTAAAAAACTTTAGCAATGCTCATATTTAAATAGTAAATTTAAAATAACTTTGTTGAGTATTTTATTTGCCGATATTAATTGAATTTGACAGTTTGTAACAACCATACACTCATACCGTTTGTCACGCGGTATAATAAGGTTTTAGAGTAGTTTGAACAAGAGTAATCATTCCGACTGAGTGGATTGGGCTGATAGTTACCACCCTTGTGGTTTTTACATCTAACTTTTACACTAATGCGGGATTATTACATCATAGCTTAGCTTCTTATTCTAACCCATTATTAAACCTGGTGCTAACGCAACATCAACAAAATGTTCTTAGCTTCGATGGTTGATGGTCTAAGGCGTCATTCTCAAAATAGACTGGACTGTCAATGACGGGGATACCAGGCTTAAAATCCGGCCGGGTGTACGGAGGATGATATTTAATTAATGGTTTACATTCTTCCTACATGCAAATGAGAGTACACATCTTATAATAACATTTATTCTTTAATCCATTAGTGCAATTAGATTTTTTTTGTAGCACTGTGTCTTACCACCTGTTCGGGTTATACGCGTATTTACTAATTACGTTAATGTGTTGAGAGTGAGGAAGATTAAATTTATATATAGTGCACCTGAATTTGCGTGGTGGCAGAGTGCAAAACCTTTTAAGAAAAATCACCCTCAATGTACCGAATGGGAATCGGACCCTGATAATAAGCTACCAACTTAGTTTCTGGCAGTTGCTCCTTTATAGTTCTTAAAGTATGATTTTTACCATTCATAACAAAACGTTTGTCTCCTTTCCTCAGATACGATAACTCGTTTCATTCAGAGAAACATTCTTTATTTTCAGAAACCATATTGTATGTATCAAAACCTATTATTTATTCGAAATGATGACTAAACTAGTGAAAAAAATTTATTTAAAGAGTGCAATGTTTAAGTAAATTATTAAAATTAAAAACACGATGGTTTAAGTTTATACACATATAAGTGCACCTCACCCTTTTGGACTAGTTAAATCTTGGGTGTCGGGAGGGCAGCAATTTCTAGGAGGATCCAGACCATCCTCATACGCAACTTTCTAAACCCATATTTATCACTTTGTTAGTTTTGAAATAACTTGTCTGTCACTTGAGTCACTCTTAACTGGATTCATCTCGATGTTTGTTCTCTCGTGTCGGCCGCTTGGCTGTCTATCACTTTGTCCTCTTATATGGGAGCTTGTCTATCACATGGTCCAGCTCGTGTCGATCACTTGGTCCATGTCGTTTCTGGGTGTCTAGCAGTTGGTCTTTTTGCAGATTTGTTCTCTCGTGTCGATCACTTGGTTGTCTATCACTTTGTACTCCTATACATGAGCTTGTCTAGCGGTTGGTCCAAGTCGTGTCGGCCACTTGACCCACCCAGCCTTCCAAATATTATTTTATAGCTTGTCGAGAAGTTTGTTGTCTAACAGTTTGTATGGTGCCATTTTAAAGTGTACATTCTAAACACAAGGCATATAGTTTACAAACTAAGACAGCAACATGGAATCAGGGTTTTGAAGGCTTCATGAATTTGTTTTGTATATTCTGAGTTTTACATTCCTTGACAGCAGGCGAGACAACTTACTGACTGAGTAATAGCATGCATTTCCCGACCGTGTTCGTTTCATAATCTCCAATATAATATCGTTACTGTTAGTTAAAATTGTTGATAAATGTTTAAACTCATTAATCCTGTCAAATGATATGTTGTTAAAAGTAATCTCTAAATTATCGACCCCAACTTATGGTCTCTGTGAAATATCATATACTTAGTATTTTCAATGCTCACTTTTAAACTTAATTCCTTTCTATATCCACTAATAAGATAATCATATTTCTTGCCACAGTTTCCCTACTATTACTCTACAGTCATCTGCTTCTCCTAATAGCTGCATTGTACCCTTCCCTACTCTATGGTTTTACACTAATCGCAGAGTCGGGCTAGATTAATAGAGTGTTTTATTCTAGTTGCAGGGTAAAATGGGGTAAACATGAAATCAGACAGGTAAACTTTTATAATCGATACATAATAATAATAATAATAATAATAAAACTTTTAGGATATGTTTGTACACTCAATATTTTGTGGGAGGTTTTTTCCCTGTATAGCATAAACGATAAAAAGACAAAATAATACATTTTAGTAATTTTTCTGTTTGTATATTGGTCTGTTTCTAGTAAACTCTAAAAGTACTTGCTGGATCGAAAAGGGACTTAATCTGTTGTACTCCTTATTTTTATGAATACAGTGCAACTTATACACCCTCACCCTAGCTCATCAGCGAGCGAAACAGTGAACATACGTCGCGGCTGGTTGGTGAGGGTACAAAGGGTGGCACTTGATTCAAACAGGGAGGAGGGGTCGAGTTCGTGTTTCTTCAGGAATATTACAGATTTACATTTGATCAAACTTTGGGAAATACTGAAGGGGAAAAAAGTCCATAAAAAACAAATTTGGTTTATTTTGACGACAGATCTTACCACCCGTCCGGGAAAATCCACATATCTACGTTAGTAAGGTAAGAATGAGGAATATATTATTTAGAGGAAATGAACCTGCATTTGCGTAGAAGGAGAGTGGAAAATCATTTGGGGAGACAAAAACCTTTAGTTAACTTTACCTCCCTTTCACCGGTACCAGAACAACCACACCACTCAGTCCCTCGACCAGTAAGTTATCACTTTTAAAGGGGAGGACATTATTTCAAAAAAATATTATTTTTAGATCACGCTGGGAATTGAACCTGGAAACCTGATCTCAATAGACAGATATCGGATTAGAAGATTATGGACTTGTTTGTATTTGTAGGTAGTTTGACACTGTTGTGTTGTTAGACCTGGTTAGAATTCACTCCGGGCTTTGTCCGTGAAAGCTACAACACAATGTTTTAAAATCATACATAATCTACAACTTCTTACATATTATATAATAATGCAATTTTATTGTTCTAAAGATTATTAATTATATGTTTTTATACTTTCTTATTAAACTAAACAACACTAGTATTTGTTAACGTTTTTTTTTGTTTTTTGCTCCAGGTACGGCTTCATTTATGTCTTGACTGGTTTCACTCTGGGCGAGTTCGCAAGGTAAGATGTTCACCCTGGTTGTTGAAGTCTCTCATTTGACAGCTTCTCTGCTGCTTTTGGATTGACACATACAATCAAGTTTACGTAGGAAGGACATTATCTGACAGCTAGAAACATCACTGGATCTTCTTTCACTTGTCATGTGATTTGCAGCTGTCGCTTCTGACATTAACTATCAATACTTATAAAATATCAATAATAATATAGTCAAATGTCATACATATTGACTGTGAAACATATGTTTGTATTTGCTAAAATGCTCTTAATATGAAAATTTGACTGTATCTCCCCATTCCTCTGTGTTATGAATAGTATTGACGTTCATTATGTTTTATTTCTTTATGTCCCCCTATTATATGTCCGGACAGTCAGAAATTAATTACGATAGTGGGTTAGGGATGATGAAGTTACACTTTTGAGGTAATGCGCCCAAATTGGCCTGGAGGGAGAGATAAAACAAATACCCCAGTATGCCCGAGTGAGATTCAAACTCTGACCTCTCCACTAGTGATACATGACGTTTAGTCCACGTTCCCACTAATATGAGTCATTGATGTAAAATTTGTTTAAGTTTTACTCTAAAAAGTCAACTTTCCTTTCCTTGGGTTGTATTAGTAATTCTATATTAATAAAAAGTACCTTCATATTGGTAGGTCGGTCGGTGGCTTGGAGTCAATTGGATAAACGGATGCTCAATATATATTTTTTCAAACAAACGAACTAAAGAACAACGATTTTAAAATATTTCAAAGTGTATTTTTAATTTCCTTCTTGGTATCTCATTATGCGGTGTTGTGTTTAACTTTATCGTTAATAATTGTTGGTTAAAATTTCAATCCTGAATGTCTAATGATTATGTAACTATTTGGTATTTATAATTTTTTAGCTAACTTTAAAATATTATGGAAACAAGGCGTCTCACAGTTTGGTTGGAAACTGAGGAATATTCTTATAATAATGTCTGGAGCGTCAAACCATCAACGAAAACAAGCCGCGATAAAACAAAGTTTTAGAACAACATTCTTTCTTTCCCATGAAACTTGTCTTGTGGCGAGCTACAAACTGGAGAACCTTACAAACTATGGGAGAATGCTTTCAAATGAGTCCAGAATATCCGTGCATTAACACATGTCCGGGATATTAATGGATTGACACCTGTCCGGGATATCCGTGTATTACCACATGTCCGGAGTATCCATGTATTGCCACCTGTTCGCAGTATCCGTGTATTACCACCTGTCCGGAGTATCCATGTATTACCACATGTCTGGGGTATCCGTGTATTACCATCCTCTTAGCTATATCCGTGTGTTACCACCTGTCCAGAGTATCCATTTATTACCACCTGTTTGGAGTATCCGTGTATAACCAACCTCCTATCTATATCTGTGTATTATTACCCGTCCGGGATATCTACGTCTAAGGGGAATCAAAAGGAACATTATCTAAGGGCAGTATTATTGAAGAATTTTATAGCAAAATAAATTATTGGTCTAGAATAAATAAACTATTGCTCCAGTATGTGTGTTCAGGTTAATATCTTCCTATACATTTGGTAATATCAACAGTTGCTTTATATTACTTCTCTACAGTTGGTAGTATTAACAGTTGCTTTATATTACTTATCTACAGTTGGTAATATCAACAGTTGCTTTATATGAATTCTCTACAGTTGATCATATAAACATTTGTTTTATATTACTTCTATACAGTTGGTAATATCAACAGTTGTATATTAATTCCTACAGTTGGTAATATCAACATTTATTTTATATCATTTCTCTACAGTTGGTAATATCAACTGTTGTTTTATATTACTTCTCTATAGTTGATAATATAAACAGTTGTATATTAATTCTCTACAGTTGGTAATATCAACATTTATTTTATATTATTTCTCTACAGTTGGTAATATCAACATTTATTTTATATTATTTCTCTACAGTTGGTAATATCAACATTTATTTTATATTAGTTCTCTACAGTTGGTAATATCAACATTTATTTTATATTATTTCTCTACAGTTGGTAATATCAACAGTTGCTTTATATTACTTCTCTATAGTTGGTAATATCAACAGTTGTATATTAATTATCCACAGTTGGTAATATCAACATTTATTTTATATTATTTCTCTACAGTTGGTAATATCAACAGTTGTATAATAATTCTCTACGGTTGGTAGTATCAACAGTAATAATTGTTGAATATTAATTTGGACAGAAACCTTTTAAATGGAGGGAAATGTCCTGGTTAAAAGCCACCATACACGAACTGTTAAGATGTGTGGAAAACTGAGATAAATATTCCACTGGAACAACATTAATATTTATTTTGGACAAGTGTTTTGTTATAAAGACTGTTGAAATATTGACCTTAGCTCGTGACACTACCTCCTACCCCTCTCCTAAAGCAGGTGGATCTGAAATGTATCTCGCAGCTCTGGCTCTGGTACTTCATGTTAAATATAAAACGTGCATTTTGAAATTCTCAGATTTGTTTTCGAGCTCATCCATCAAAGAAGGAAATAATAGGGGGAAGTAGGGGGAGAATGTTCAACATGTTGGTGAATTGAAACTTTGACGAATAAGAACTGAGCCTTGCACATTCCCCCCTTCCCCCCTATGGTTTCCTATATTTGAGGCCGGGCGTGAATTGTAGCGAGGGGCGCCGGAAGGTTCGCAACCCTCAGCCTCCCGGACCCAAACTGGATCGATGCAGGGGTGGGCTAACCCCCCTTCCCCTGGAGAAATAGAAAGGGTTGATAATTGAGACACTTATTTCTCAGTTCTACCTGATGGTCGGAGACAACTCAAATTTGATTTTTCTTTATCTGTTATTAGTGCTTTTCATATTTCCTGGGAAATATAATAATCACATATTTTATTAGGGTTAAATTCCCGACAGGTCCGAAATATGTATAGTATGTGAAATATACACTTACCCTTTATAATTAATGAATTAATGACCGGGGGGTTGGGTGTTGTGCTGTGATAGATTTAATTTAGTTTGTGAGTCTTATTCTCACATAATCAGTCGGTTCAGAAAGTGCACGTTACATACCACACGTCAAATAAAAATAATAATGATTGTATTTAGAATAGCGTTGATGCACTTCGTAGTCAAAGTAATCCCCACCTCTCTCGTAGAATATATAGTTTTTATACATTTCATAAGACATTATATTTTACTTTCTCACTAAATGCATTTTTTGTAGGTCTACTCAACATAATTATTTTTTGTTCTTTGGGATTGAATGCGTTCTCTGGTTATTCCAGCGTCCCTGTATATCTCTCAATGTCCCTGTATAACTTTCAATGTCCCTGCATAACTCCCAGTGTCCCTGTATACCTCCCAGTGTCCATGTATACCTCCCAGCGTACCTGTATATCTCTCGATGTCCCTGTATAACTTTCAATGTCCCTGTATACCTCCCATTGTCTATGTATACCTCCCAGTGTCCCTGTATATCTCCCGATGTCCCTGTATATCTCCCAGAGTCCCTGTGTCTCTCTCAGTGAATGAACATCCTCAGACCTTAGGCCCGGTGCCCACGAGTGACCTGCATCTGGTGACGCTAAGTGACGCCACGTCACAGCACCCGGAACAGTTCACACTAGCGACTTGCGTCTATTTGGACGCAAGTCTCGGCCGTGATAAGTAAACTCCGAGAACGGAAAAAAATAGGCCGACTTATCTTTGCTGTACACAACCCTAATACCCCAACATGGACTTATAAGTCATATTATTGATATCTGTAACAATAATGTATGGGCATTTTGTCTAACATCTGGTCTCTACTCATTATTTTATAAATTAATGGTGGTTGTAACATGTTTCAGTTAATTAATCAATTTTTATTGTGAAAATAAGTGGTAGGTAATAATGTATCTAGTTTTAATGCACTTTTATTATAATTTCAGAATAATCCGGGTATTCCATATAACACATGGTCCCAGTTAGTCCTTATAAACATAGTCCCACTGTAAATATAAATTGTTTTCCCAATTCAGAAAAATTATTAGAATAAAAATTGAGAGAGAACTCGCCAAATTGCTTTAGCATTATGGCTTCCATTTCATCAGTAATTGTATCTGGCGTCTGGCATATCTCCATCCATGATGTTTTTATTTTATTTCTGTCCTGCTATTCTTCTAGAGACGACTTCCAAATGACAGGCCTATCTCACACCTCATTGATCAAGGGCTCTGTGTCTATTTACTCCTCCCTTCTGACTGTACACTGATTACCGTCACAATGACGCGCGTAGTTCGTGTGCACTACTTTATGTCTTCACAGATATTGACAGAACGCCGAGCGGTAGCGTCACCGCCGCGTTTTGAAGAAATCCGCGTCACTAGTTTTGACGCAACGATGATGCCAACTTGACGCCAGACCTTGCGTCCCGTGTGAACTCCATTATTCGAATCAAAGGGATGCTGAGACGAGACTGCAAAGATGACGCACGTCGCTTGTCGGCACCGGGCCTTACAGTTACTAAAGAGATCAAGCGAATAAAGCTTTCCCTGCATACAAATAGTTAACTTGACAAAAGAGTCAGAAGACTTGTAAATCCGCTCACGCTGATGATTGATCTACCCTGCGGCGGGGTTAGAGGGGGAGGGGCTTAGGGAGATGCCTTAGTAACCATAAAAGATATAAGTTTCACACGCAAAAAAAAGTCGTTTTCTTCCTTCTAAAACTTTTTTCCATTTATTTTCCCTCTGGCGCGAGGTCTAGTGAAAAGATATGGCTGACTAAAGATTCTCCGTCGCTAATTTATTCATCCTGTGGCCTCTAAAGTCGCCTCTTTGGCTTTTTAGAAGGGGAGGCGGCTGGTCACGGTTTCAATATCTTAGGTAAATGAAGGGAGACGAGGACCAGAAAAAATTTCATCTTTCTTAAAAAGTTTTTATTTTTTATTTTTAAAAACCCAATGTTGTGTTAATAAAGCCAATGCATATTCGCGAGTCTGACCGCTACAAGGATTACACAGAATAAATGTAACGTAGTCAACGTGAACACGTGATCTACGGCTATTATCTATGAATGTAATGTACTATTGAATAATAGTAGTCATCTGTTTTCCATCTAACTTGATAATCCAGGAGATATTTCATCTAAATCCAAAGAAAAATGTTAAGCCTGTAGTAACTATAGTAACATGACATAATTCTTAACATGATCTACTCAGCATGTTTTGTTTGGAGGGAGCGAGATCTACTGTTCACACAACTGCGAGTTTATAAGTTATAAATGGTGTGACCTTTCTTCAATGTTATCTACCTTACATTTATTCTGTTCCATCTTCTAAAAATGGTGGTTCAACGCATCGGGCTTTAGTTACACTTCTGTTTTTTCATCTTTCATCTCTAGTCAGAAACAACCACTAACCATGATCTGGTACTAATGCCCGGGATTTACCGATACTCTCCCTGTCTCTGTTCATGCTTCGTGACGTCATGACGCGAGGCCGTGTCCTCCAATAGGAAGTAGGGGCTCTCACCAAACCAAGAACAAAGTCAACACTGTAAGACCTAGAAAAAACGAGATTCAAGGATCATGGTTTTGGTCGAATGGTAGATGGGGTTGGGGGGGGGGGGGTTGTTCTTGGGGGAAATGATACGGGTGTTTGTCCAAGCTGTGTAAAAAATACTCCTGGGCCCTGCCATTGCTAAAGTTTTATGGTTGGTTGCCTATAAGCCAGGTGTTGGCAACTAGTCGGTCCATCTAGCGGTAATTTTCACTTTATTTTGTAATTAAACTACATCGGCACTAAAAGTAGATCTTTGAGCCTTCTAAATACTCAAATATATCAATTAGTACTTTCAAATAATATATTTTAGTGTGACCAGATACCTTTGATCGGTTATAATCGGTTATGTTCTTTTTGAAAATTTGTGGGACTGCAACTAGGCTAGAGAGGGTTGTGTTTGGAGGGAATAGCTATTACTTCTCAAGCAGATATTTGTAAATTAAAAATATATACAGCAGGATGCGAGAGTTTAGTTGTTAAGGCTTTCATCGTAACTACGTTTAAATTTTATTTTACAAATGTGAAGTTTGTGTTTAATATAGTCACATACATTCATTACGTGTTTTTGTTTGCGTTTGTAATATTTTGTGTACATTTAAAGCCATTTTTGATACATTTGAGGTAATTTAATATTTCAATTTTTTTTATAATGTTTATGGGACCAAACGCTAGGCATTGATTATCACTAAAGTTCCTACCGCACAAGAAAGGAGGCAGCGATCATCTTCACATAGTGTTTGTTTCAATACTCAACAGTAGCGGATTCATTTGGTGTCGATAACAAAACTTTAGTGTTTTATTCTATTCAGCTTTATTTACACTTGTCCACATCCCTCTAAGTGGGGAATCTGCACAAACTTTCAACTAGTCGAGCCATATATGCTCTAGAGTCATTTGTAAGGCGGAGGGAGAATATGCTTCTTCCTGAACACATTATCTCTGGTTCTTTTTCACTCTAATGCTGTGAATGAAAAAAAACCCTCTTGTTGAGTTTTGTTTAAAACGATCTGAGGGGTAGATTATCTTGTGAGGGGAGAGGGGGAATATTAAGTGCTCCATGAAGCGCATCTCACTTGTCTTCTCCCCCATCCTCCACCCATCCTCCACCTCGGGGCTGGAGGCAACAGCAGCGCAAGGAAGGAGCCTTCACAAAATACATTCATAGCACGCAACTATATTAATATTATCTATCAGAAGTGACAAATACAGGCCACATTACTTGACGTGTGAATAAGTGAAAGTAGATCTAGGAATGTTTCTAGGGTTTAAATTTTGTTTCTTACTCTGTGAATCTGATTACAGTCCAATTTTCATAGGACAAATCTTATATGACAGCTAGAAAATCAACCAGATATATCATATATTCATATGTCAAGCTATGTTATCTGCAGCTGTAACTTTTGATGTATAGGACGTAACTATAGGTGAACTGTTCAAGCTATAAAAACGTAACTATAGACTAATTGTGCAAGCTATAGGATGGGACTATAGATGAACAGTTAAAGTTATAGGATGGAACTATAAATAAATTGTGCAAGACGTAGGACGGGACTATAGATGAACTGTTCAACTTATAGGATGGGACTATAGATGAACTGTGCAAGCTATAGAATGGAACTATAGATAAACCCTTAAAGCTATAGGACGGGAATATAGATGAACTGTGCAAGATACACGACGTAACTATGTATGAATTGTGCAAGCTATAGGACGGGACTATAGATGAACTGTTTAAGCTATAGGACGTAACTATGTATGAACTGTGCAAACTATAGGACTTAACTATAGATTAACTGTTCAAGCTATAGGAGGGGAATATAGATGAACAGTTCAAGTTATAGGATGGGACTATAAATAAACTGTGCAAGCCGTAGGACGGGACTATAGATGAACTGTTCAACTTAAAGGATGGGACTATAGATGAACTGTGCATGCTATAGGCCGTGCCAACTGGTTATTTCACAGACAAATAGGTTACGTTAGTAAACATTTAACAGTTGTTTAAATAAACACAATAATAGTTGTAATCATGAGATTAATTATTAATGTTGGTAATATCTTGTCTCGTTACAAGATCACTTTATCACGTTTAGAATATTAAGTACTCTTATAAATATGGTAAAACCAAAGTAATTAGTAATCAATATTCAAGGGATTAAATGTTCATTTATGAACTAACTTACAAGCTAACTTAATCCTAGAACAGATACAACAGCCAGTCCCCCAGTGGTTAATTCCTCAGCGTAACAGAAAAAAGCCTCAATTTCACGAATGATACACTTTTTGGTCATGCCAGAAACTGAACACACGACCTTTCTCTCGGTAGATAGACTCGCTACCATTTAAGCTTAGGTCTCAAAATAAAATCAATGCTATTAATGATTCAATCAAAGGAAGGGTAGACATGACGAGGAAATGCAGCCGGAATTGGGTGGGTAGTTTTCTAAAAGTGAATTTCACTGTAACCCACCTCTCCTATTGTTGGTCACGTGGTTAAGTCATCAGGTTCGCAATATAGTGTTTTGTTGGCGACTGAAAAATCTTGATTCGAATCAAGTTCGAATGGGGGTGGTTTTACACATGAGTTCTCGCATTTTGTTTAATGTGGATGCATTTAAACTAATATAGCCTTATCCTCCACATTGTAACAGGCTATTAAAATAATAAACTTTGTCAAATGTAGTCTGACATCTTAGTTGAATCAGTAGCTTATCTGTATCCTGATTGTACGGGACAGTGATCGACTTCTGGAGGAGTCCAAATCTGGTCGTTTTGAAGTTGAGTTGGTTTGTTTTAGCTAAATATCTAGTCAGTTGCTACAATCGTTACATAACTAATTAGGTTAGGTCTCAAATAGACCGTTCACCGGTGCATAGGAGTACGGACAAACAACTAGCGTGTTTTAGTTTATTTTATAAATATAATACATACAATATGGAAGCAGGATAGCAGTGTGTGTGGTGTACCAGTACAATTGGTATGGGGAGAGAGTGTGTATTGTGATGCCAGCATAGTTTTTTTACTAGTCTTTAATTGTGATTTATTATCCAGGGGATAGGAGGTGTCATTGGGGTGGTGTGGGGGTCATTGGGTTGTTTGTATGGGTTTTATTCATGTCCAAACTTGTTCATTCCTGTTCCCATTTGATTTTTTGCCTCATTTGATTTTCTTCCCCATTTGATTGTATGTTTACATAATTGTTTTTGATCTTTATCCCTGTGGAGAGGGTTTTGGGTGGGAGTTTTTTATTTATCAGTGTGGTAGTTTTTACTTATTGGTGGGGGAGCGTGCAGTCTCGGGCGTTGGACACTCCTCCCACGACGTCTCATAAAATGTTGCCAATTCTGCCCGTGAGGGCGAAAGCGTGCAGGAGCATCCTCTCTAGACGGCTGTCTAACAGAGTGTGTGAGCTACTGGTCCGGTCTCCCTGTCGCAAGCCTCTGAATCTATTTTTATGTCACAACCCTCCCCCCAGGCATTGAGTTTTCGCTGACGACTCATACATGTCGCCAGTTTGGCGTCTCGACAAGACAAGTCTAGACAGGAATAGATCACGACCGACAGGAATAGATCGTATTTCTATGATGGCATGGGGCTAACGAATTGGTGTCCTCCCTCCTTCAATGTAGCAAAGGTTTATTTCCATCGCAATGGAGTTTTTTCCTTTGTACTTGTTGGTCTTCTATGCGGCGATGGGTTTTCCCCGGTGATATGATCGCTCATTAGGGCAATGTTGCAACTATAGAGCATTTACACAGCTCTAATTATGCACAATTAGGGGCCTTTCTCAAATAGAAGTCTCACAATGATTTATAATCCTCAGTTAGGGGCTTCTTTACCCCCACAAAAGTCTATTAGAATTGGTTGTATGATATCTACAGTTGATATGTGGGGATGTAGGTAGCCGCCATATCAACATCGACCACTATTGGCAAAGATAGTTTTGTAGGGAGGAATATGGTAAAAATATTCCAGCCTTTATGTGGAGTGAGGGAGAGAATAAACAATTTAGTGAGGACTAGTAACAATACACCTCAGTGGAGATTTGAACCCCCAACCTCCACAGACATAACTAGATGAGCTACACGCACCCTTTCTGGCTACACGTCTATATATTAATTAAGTTAATGTGGTAGAGATGATTAAGAAAATGTTACAGCATTAAACCTGGAGGGAGAACTACAAACAATTTACTCAGCAGGGATTCGATTCCAGCCTCCCCACCAGAATTAGATGAGCCTGTCATTTAGACGGCGTGCCTATAGGGATTCGAGCCTCGATATCTTTCGCAGGGCTAGCACAGCTAATGTATGTTAAAACGGCTATCCAACCAAATGATTCCAGCCAATGCTTGAGTGTACCCCGCATTTGCGAGTTCCCTACCAGAACTAGATTAGCCTGAAATTTGATGGCGTGCCCATAGGGATTCGATCCTCGATATATTTCGTGGGGCTAGCAGCGCTAATGTCTGTTAGAACGGTAATCCAATCAAATGCTTCCTTCCCATGGTTGAGTGCACCCCACATTTGCGAGAGTGAAATATAAGGTGAAATAAAAAATTAGTTAAAGCTGGTCAACTGGATTTTCCGTTTGATATAATTAGACCAGGTATAATGTGTGTGTGTGGGAAAACCATACAAGCATGTCCCTCAACTGGTGGATTCCTGAGAGTACATCAGAACTTAGTGGGTGCGTGAGCACAATTGATGAGTAGCTGCAAATCTTCTGTTTTACATGAATCAATCGCTCACCATCACCAAATTGGTGGTTCAACAAGTCGAGACAAGAATAATACCGGGAAACCCGGCTTGACATGTTGAGACAGGAATGAGTGATGTCGGAATCCTCCCCAGCAAGGGGTTTTCCTGGTGACGTCAGATGACTCATACCTGGTACCAGTTTGGTGGCTCAACAAGACAAGTCGAGACAGGAATAGCTCACGTTCTTGAAACAGTAAGGCCATTTACCCTGTTCATCTTGTGCCCCACAAGATCACGTGGCATCGATCATGGCAGGTAGGGGGGCGAATATATAAGGGGCTCACTTGGTCGACTATTTATAAGTGTTTGTAGAATGGATCAAGATGGACAAGTTACAGAACCTGGTGAATATTGTTGAAGCCGTGTAGGCCGTAAAATTATGTGATCTAATCGTCGATCAAAAGTATTCGGTGGATAAATTAAAAGCGGTCAGTACAAAGTACGGGAGACGCCTAATAGCCTATATAAATGGCTATCTTTGTGTATTTTTACCCTGTCAATTTGGTAATCTAAAATATGAAGACGTGTGTGAGCTTGATAAGGAAAATCTTATATTTACCTGCACCGGAATAAAACCTGGTACACCTACCATTGCAAACTTTGAACGTGATTAAGAGACGGGTAGCAGCATCGATCCGTTGACAACACATCTTCACTGGCAGCTGGAACAAGTTTAGCATCAGTGCAAGATATCATATTCTGAAAATTGAAAAATGACATCTGGACACGGAAATTGATACCCAGGACCTTTGGTTTAGTACGCCAATGCTCTACCTACTAAGCTATCCAGGAATCGTCCTGTGCCCAGGGTCATTCTTCACTCATATTTTAAGGCAGAGTCCATGATGGACGTGCGGAAATCGTCGGCTACAAATGTATGATTTTATTAAGATCACAAGCGATCAGATAAAGCAGCCACCTTCGACTCGGTAGTTGCGTTAATGCTGCCCCTTGTACAATTATTATAATTGTAAGGAATTGCATATTTAAGAATCAAATAGCCAAAGCTATTATTTATGCTTTTAGTGAGGATTACTCCATCCAGTTGTCAGATTCTGAAAATTAAAAATGACGTGTACTAGTGGATTTCACCAGATTAGTGAAATAGTACTCTGTATTAAAGACAGTGGACAGGTTAAAGAATCAGAAAATAATCCAACGCGTTTAGCGTGCAGGTGTGCTCACCATACTTAGAACCAGCTAATATTAATTTAATGTTTGTGGGTCATACGATTGCGGGGCGTGCCTATATGATAGCAGAAAATATTCTGTGTGGCTGTGAGTGTTAGACATGTAATTTACTACAACGACATAGGTGTACTACAGGATCGAGATTACATCGAATTTTGTGACTTTACCTGTCACACAATAATAGTTACTGAAGTACTAACCTACGATAGAATCGAGGAGTCTTACCTGTGTAATATGACATGTGCTGTGTACAATTTCCGCAAAGGAGATGTTGTGGCCATATTTCCCAGGCCTCCACTATCCTTCCAAACTCCACACCACCCATCACCATCCTTCTTGATGCCACAGCCACGCCCCCACCCCCAGAGTCACCTGCGTACCCAACGCCAGAGTAACCTGAGTACACATCGCCAGAGTCACCTGCCTACCAGACATACGAGTCAGTAGAGAACTCATAGCTAGAGTAACCTGCGTGCCCACCACCAACGGAGGAGGTAAAGTCCAAATAACCCATAAATCTCGAGGATTTAACAATGTTTAAAACTTATTCAAATGTTAAAATTATGGGTGAAACATGCGATGACTACATAATCAGTTTGGACAGTTTCGGTAACGTCTTCTTTCCAAAGTCTGCCTATTATTTGGATTGTAAGAGATTTAAATCTAAACCCCGCTGTATGGTATATCTTTTAGGACAAAGTATGATGTTGAAAAATGAATTAAAAAACTAAGTGTGCTCCCTGAATATATGTTACCGTAGCCTTATTCCACTGCGTTTTTATTTTCACAAACTCTGCTGACGTCATCGGAGCTAGCAGTGACATATTGGTGGAATATTGTCTACATTTTGAAAGACGTTTACTATGTGAGAAGGGAACACGGATACATATGTTATACTATTCCTAAGATAACTCAGTTTGTGAGTAGAGGGCGTTGCTGCTTGAGCGACAGCGTTTTTTCTCCCAAGAGGTGGACAGGGATATTTATTTACACAATTTCTTTCGCTGCATCTTCAGTTGGTATTATGTCATTTAAATGTAGTATTTGTGAGGGATCCTATGCAAAGCTCTCTAACCTTATTCGACACAAATATCACTGTCATCAAACACCTCCAAATCCTGCTACATAGGCTCACCAAGATGCCTGTTGGGACAAGGAGGTATTGTGCAGTGCATTAGACCTGATCGAAAAAGAGGAATACAATCGTGTCAATTGCTTAAACGAACTTGAGAAAAACAAAATGTATAACGTTGTGCTAACAGAAGAGACCAGCAATGAATCGAACGTTATTGTACTTGATGATGTGAGAAGAGTAAGACTGCCAGGTAAAAACTTTGGAAACACTGTCAATAGGCGTTCTAGCGCCTCTCGGCGTGTCCTGAACTATTTTGGAGGTGACTCCTACACATTTTCTAGATGGTAGAAGAGATGATATTCTCTCCCGATGTTTTTATATTAAATAAAATAACTATTATACGTTTGTCTTGCTATCACAATTATATAATTCATTATGCACTCTAAACTCTCAACTTAATTACCTGTAGTGGTCACAAGACCTAGATAATAATAATAATAATTATGCTGCTTGTCAATACAAAACTATATGTTTTTGTGGCTGCACGATTTTAATGTTTTAAATTAAATTAATTAACTGTTGTTTGTAAATAAAAAAACTAGTAAGAAAATGTTATTATTAAAAAAATCCTTAAAACATGCTGTTTGGAAATCCTTGGATATTCAAAGAGATAGCAATATACACGTGACAACTTTGATGGAATAAAATATCAAATACGCAGATGGTAGATGTAATGCGTTATTGTTTACACACGTGAGTTAATATAACGTTAGCAATACAATTTTGCTCGATTGTATAATATATACATATATATTATTGAGTAGGAATGCTAAAACAGTATTTTATTATTATTATTATTATTATGGCAAACAGTTTCACTGTTTAGATAGCGTTTATAAATGAACTAAGTTTGATTTAAGGTAAGTTGTTAAGTTCACACACACACACATACAAATCTAACAAATTAATTTATAAATTGTAACTGCTGGGACGGTAGAATGATACCCAAGGAGAAAGTAATATAAGGAATTAAATTTGAGAGTAAGGTAGTAAATTCACACACAAGATCTAACATATTCATTTGTATTTATCAATTGTAACTGTTGTGATAGTAGAATACAGACCAAGTCTTAAATTATAAGATATTCAAATACAGGGAAGGAGTAGCAACCTACACAAGACAAATTAGTTTGCCTGTTGGAAGAGTATCAGAATAAATTCACTTAAAAGGTGTTATCTTTGCTGGTAATGAGGTAATAGAAATGACAAACAAAGAAGTTTTATTTTTAAATATGGTCTCAACTATATTTTGTTGATATAATAATAACTTTACATAAATTAATATGTAATCTCAATACAATTATTATGGGAACCTTGAATTAAATATTTTAAAATAATCAGTCAATGATATATTCTTGTTTAGTTGGGAGAGGGTAACAAGATTAATCTAATAAATATGATATCATAAACATGTCAAACAAAAAAAAGAGTTTTATTTTCACAACTAGTCTAACGGTCTCAAGCCAAAATTAGAGGAAGTGTACCCACATTTGCATGGAAGGAGAGTGGAAAACCTATTAGATAAACCTACCTAAATACGCCCGACGCAGAGGAAGGGATTTATTATATATCCTTTAAATTGAATACTATGGCATGGATTTGTTTATCTTACCCCCTGAATATTTATTAAAATATATAATGTCTGTATACAATACTCACCCCCCCATATATTTATTAAGGGAATTTATCTCTATTTTCCAGAGTTAAAAGTGGAAAAATATCCATCAAAATTTACCCTAAAAATAACTTGCGGTGGATGTCATCCTTCGGTGAAAAGATCAATGACCATTTTATTGGTTTCACGCATCAGGTCGTCCATGATAATTATCTGTGGAGAGTCAATACAGTCACCATACATTTCCAGCAAACCCTTACAAAATATGACGTGGGGGACTTGGCCAATCATGTTAGAATCCCAGTTGCCCTAAAGCATAATACCAGGTGATTTTTTAAAAAAATTTAACGTCATGCATTGTGTCCAAGTGATGGGTAAAGTCGACTACAAAATGTTACTTTCCACAGACGGATGTTTAAACTTGTCCATAATGTTTAAGAGTGAACGTATAGGCTAAATGAACTTGTATTTATAGGATAGGAGGAGGTTGATTGGGTGTAGGCATTAAAACACTAACACAAGAGTTTTATAATATTTATTTACAATCGTAATCTACACAATTTAACAGTTTTATAAGATATTTTGCAAAGATAGCTCACACCATGAAAAGAATACTTAGAATATTTATTTACGAAAAAAAATTTAAAGTTTTATGATATTTATTTACAAGTATATCTTACACCTTGAAATATATACATATTTTAGTTTAGAGGAAATAATAATTATTTTTTTTAGGTCACAGAGGGAATAGTGGCCTCGGTACTAAACGTATAAGCTAATTTACAAAGTCCAGTTTAAAGAGTATTTTTTAAATATGTACAAGCAAAACAAATAATTAAATTACAAACATAATTTACACAGATAACAGTTTTAATTTTTTTTGGCAAAGGTAGCTCGCACAACGAAAAGCATAATTTTGATATTTATTTACAAAAAATGAAAGTTATAGCATATGTATTTACAAAAACATCTTACACAATAAAGTATATTGTACATGTTTAGGAAAAAATAACAAATTTCTTGAGGTCGTAGCAGGAATAGTGGCGTCGATACTAAATAGCTCGGAATAATATCAAAGTCCAATTTAAAGAATATTTAATATAAATACACAGACAGATGGTTTCACTTTAAAATATGTACAAGAAAAAACAAATAAGAACATTTGATTAGAATTAAAATACATAGAGAAAATAAATACATAAAAACAACTAATTATAGTTGAAGGTTGTACGGATGAATACAATAATATAAAAGAGTATCCCGCATGCATAAAATAAGTCAATAAAAATATGCGTGTTTTCAAGCAGAATAAATTAGTATGTAACCAGGAGTCAGTCTCCCTGCCCACTCACTCACAATGACAGGTATTATGTAACCAGGAGTCAGTCCCCTGACCACTCAGGTACAGTGACAGGTAGTATGTACCCAAGAGTCAGTCCCCCTGACCACTCAGACACAGTGACAGGTAGTATGTAACCAAG
>CABFVX010006600.1:8514-38186 GCA_902151425.1 Timema shepardi
CCCCCCCCCCCCCGCGTTACCATTCTAAAGTTAAGGAGAAACAGTATAGGCCTAATTATATTTAACAAGGACACTACATCACACGGCAATCAACTGTTAATTACTGGAGGAAAAAACAGGCAATGCCATCATGGCCACATGACCTTTAAGACAGTGCTGCCTCAAACAAACATAAAACAAAAGTGAAACATGAATTAACTCATTTAACATACAGATATCCTTCACTCATGAATGGCATGCTATTATCAAAACAATTAAAGGAATTGTATAACAACACACACTACCAAACGCTTAGCATGAACCATACGGGGGGTTTTTCTTACCCTCACCCCAACACAGATGACTAAAGGTATTCGGCCATCCACACAAGTGACCAGTCTGTAGAGTCGTTGCCCTAAATCTGTACAGATTTGAATGGATTAATTTGTATGTACTATTGAAACTTTGAAAGTAATCAGAGCATCAGTCTAATATCTGTGTCACCACAGGAGGTAATGAGGTCAGCAACATCTCAATCTAAAGAAAGCTCCAAAGATTTTTCATCTATCTCAATATTATAACCACAGTTTTATAAGTGGACTATACAATATGTTTATGATATTCACAATTAAAGTTTATAAAAAAAATTATATTCATAATAGTAAGGCGCTTAGTTGTCAAGGAAAAAAATGTATGAAATTGTGATATATTTAAAAATATATATTTAACATGGCCTAATTAGGAAAATCTGAAAATCTGGATCTCTTGATTAAATAAAGTACCCTGATTTAAAAAATATTCTTTCAGTCACTGACCACAATTCATACATTAACCTCTTTGAAACCCTCAGTGGTGTTAAAACATGAGCCCAAATAAGCCTCTGTATTGGCACACTTATTATATGATAGTAAACTAATTTTGATTGTTTTATATTTCTGAAAATTCATAAAGCATTGAACTTTCAAGAAAGATTTTTTTTTCTATGAATGGTAAAAAAGAGTTACAATTTTTTATATATATATATATTTTAAAGAAAGTTGCAAAATACTTTCACTAAGTTCAATTGTATTAGTAAAAACAATTTGATTTTCAATCAACCAAATATAATTTCATTAATAAATACCAGTTGGATGTCAATCAGGTAGAGTTGATGTAGTGGTTTCCCCCTCAACTTTTGAAATTGGCATTCGAATTAAGGTTTGGTACACTTAAGGTCGGGTTTATCCACAATTTCATTCTCAATGCTCTTTGCAGGTGAATGGCGATTAATTTATTTAAACTTTATTTGCTTCATTTTATTCTTTTAGATAAAATAGTATAGTCCATAAATGGCCCTAAAACTAAGGCGCAAGACATTTCAACTTACTGCCTAGTAACAGATAACTTCGATCCAAACTTTAAACATGGTTTGGACTATATTTAGTCAAGATTTTTTCTTTTCGTAATTTTGCCAACAAATTCAAAGCATATGTGTATTTCTAGATATTAGTAACACCTTATACATTTATTTGAGGTTAAGTTGAAGCTGACTAAACCAACTAAAATTATGTCATTCCAGTTTATATCTTGTCTTTACTAACTTTCTTTTGGCTATCAATAGTGCTAGGGACAAAACACACAAAAGCATCACTAGACTCAATCTAAAAACAAAAAGTTAGCCTTCAGAAGGTTTAGTCTAAAGTGTAGGTCAAACAACTTTAGGATAAATAACTTTATGCCAACTGACCTTATGCCAACTGACCTTACGCCAACTGACTTTATGTGAAGTTAATATTTTGGTTACGTGACTTGTCCTTGACTAGATTTTCTATAATGTTAACTTTAGGTAAAATCATTATTCGTAAATACCTTTTTTTTATACAAAATTTACTTTAAGCTAAATGACTTTTTAGTGATATTTAATGAAAATTATTTTAGGTCGAATGAATGTGTGTCTGTTAATTTTAAGCTAAATGATTTTATGCCACTTTATTTCAAGTTTATTTATATTGTTATTTTCAGAAATATTCGTAATGATTTGCTGTAATGTTATAAAATAGTGTTTTTTAACCTAATTATTCAATTTGCTTATACCAATGTTTCCAAATAGGTCTAGATGTAGTCTTATTTGAAGTTGTTACCAGCTAGTATGCTGTGACCTTTATATAAAAACGGGACAATAATCTATGGATGAAATTATCGAAATAACGATTGTGTGCACACTGATTATTATTATTATTATTATTATTATTATTAGCACCGCGTCTTACTACCCGTTCGGGTTATACGCATGCACACTGATGTTAGGCACTGTCCTATGTGAGCAAACGAAAGCGAGCAGCGCAAGTGAAAAGAAGAGAAAACATCAAATGCTCTTTTGGTATGGAATTGTTCTACGTAAAGTCAAAGCGGTGCGACCGGTTTCCAAGTGATTGACACAATCAAATATTCTGATATTTTCACACAAACCGCGTGCAGCGAGACTTGCAACTCTTTTTCCGAGCATTCAGACAAAGGGAGTGTTTGTCTTCACAACTTCTGTTTTAACACCTACCGGTAATGTTTATTGTGTGTATTTTGATTGGGTGAAAGTGAATTTACAGATTTATAAATCTAAACAATGAAGGCATATGGAACAGCGGGAAATATTATCCCCTTTTAATTCTATTAATGTTTAATGTATTTTATTTTTATTTTTTAATGATGAAATTCAACATAAGATTCCCTTTCCATACATATGATATTTTCATGATATTTCTTTTTAGGTTTTTGTAGTTTATTAACAATTGACTGAATTTACGTTTCCTTGACAACATCATGTTGCTAATTTGAACTCTAATAACTTGCTTCTTGTATTTGCCCATACAGGAACATTGCATCAATTCACTCGCTTCACTGTTTCACGCTGCACTGCCAACACTGCTTGCTCACGTAGGACAGGGCTGTTTCACTATCTCATATATTTCTCAATTTATTCTTCTATACCCCCTCTTCTCTTACTGGACCCCATATATTTCTCATAATCTTCCACTCAAATTCCCATAGTTGCTCTCTTTATATCTTTGCTGTGCTCTTTGTTTCCAATCAATATGTTAGGCTTACTATTGGACATTAGAGAGCATTGTACGCTTGCAACTTGGCTATCGTAGAAATGTTCCTCGTTGTGAAGAAACCCTTGAGACTTTAATAGCTCCGAGATAGCGCCATTAATCATTCGTGAAACTCAATTTATTATAGTAAAGATAATAATTAAATTTTAGCTTTTTTGACTACCATACCTGGTTGATGTAACATAGTGGTTTATTCTCCTAACTCTAGAAATAGTGCTTGTTTGTAGGGATGCTTTTAGTGCCAGTGATTATATTAGTGACTTTTACTAATTATTTTTTATTAGACAAACAAGACCCCCATTATATTAAAATACCATCAAGGGAAAAAAACTAATCAAATGTCCTAAATCATTTTAGGTCCAAACTGGTGTTAACCTGCGAACCCTTAGAGCATAAAGTAAACAAAATACCATATAAGCTAAGCAATTAAGCATTTGTTTTGTTTACAAATAAAACTTTCAATTATTTTAAAAGGTATGAAGGGGCTGAATCTAAATGTAGTGTAAATCTTAAAAAATTTTCTACATTTTTTACACTAGAATTAGAGCCTTAGTAAAATTCAGTTCATATTCTCTGGGTATGCTAGTCCTGCGGCACATACCCATGGTTATATAAGCCATCATCGTAATTCAATTTTGTTTGTGTAAACTGAGTAAATATCAATGTTTATTTCATTTTTTCACTGTACAGTGGATAAATTAGGTGGTTTACACCCTCTCAATCTTTTATGGATTTGGCGATTATGTATGATATTTTAGCGGAACTTTCAATTCTTTCAGATAGCTTACAGAGCATAAATATGAGCTTGTTTATGCTGAAAAACTAATCTAAAGAAGTATCAGATTTATAGAAAATCTTTAGGAAAAACTCAGGACTAAATGTCTTGAAGTTAAAATTGTGATTAGGGAGGGTAATTTTTGTAGAGTTACACTCAATGACAACACCAAGATATATCAGCTATAAATCAACAACTTTTGTTGAGTGTAGTAAACAACTTAAAACAGAGGTTGTTTACCACCATTTCCAGTAATGAGCTAAAGTCTGTGTCAGCGAATACAAACTCAAAATAGGAAGAATACAGCTCACTGTTGAAGGAACATAAAGTGCTCGAAAGCAACCAGTGGCCCTCAGAGAAGACTCCTGGTATTGGTGAAATTAAGCGACTTTGCTAAGGGTTCAAACTAAGTGTCTCAAAAATAATGAACGGCTACTGTGATTACCTTGAAAACAGCTCCAGTGTCTCCAAAGACTTGAATATTTCGCTAAACTTTACCAATCTTATATTATGTAGTTTAAACGAGTGTGAACGGGTATTCAACCAAATGAACATCATAATATTGCCGACTTGAACCAGGTTGACAATACCACATGTTTCATCCCTTATGTTTGTGAAACTCCCCAGTCCCTCTCTGTGAGAATGGAATCTAGTCAACGTAACAGGCTGGTTAAGGAAATACCGGTCTGCTTATGACATGAGAACGCACAAAGCCGAAACCATGTTCCAGAAATGATGAAGACAATATTTTGCAAGGTTTTTGTAAACTATTTGTAAAATTAGAACCATTTTGAGGTAAGTCAAACATATTTTCCTCTATAGATTTTATGATTTTACAGTAATAAAACAAAATTGGTCCATTCTTTCAGTTTTAGTTGTTCTTTGAAAATAATGGAACGGTTGAAACAGTTGCATTATATTTATGTTTTAAAATAGTGTGATTAGTGTCCATAATAATAAAATAATAATAATAAAATTGATGTTGTTAGTAATACACCATCAGCATATTGTTTATGACAAACACCATTTTAGTCAACTTGTATATTGCTTCTGGAAAACAAATGAAGACAAGAAGGGTAAGGAAAATGATGACAGAAAAAAAAGTATGATTGTTCCAGTTCGGACATTGCTAAATTTACGACTATACCCCTGAACATGTTATTTTATTTTCTCTGCAAAATATTTATGTTTGGTTCATAGCTTGTTGTCTTCAACAGCACACAAGATGCACATAAATATGAACCAAGATGATTTTTAACTGTTGACTTCATAAAGTTTACTATGACATGACATTGAATGATATGGCTGTCAAAATATCATCGCATTAAAAAAAATGATATCACGTTGGGTAAATTTATATTTTATGTTAATTTTGTCATTTCAGTGTGCTGCCTAAATTGTGTTTGCATGCCAATGGGTGAAACGTGTGCCATAGATTTGTCATCCCTTGTCTAGAAGCTAAAACTATTTTGGGAAGTCCTTGTCTGGAAACATTTTGGAAATTAGGCTCCTCCTCAAAATAACAAATTTTAAAAATTAAGATGCCTATATATTGGAAGCTATTAAGAGAGGTCTCCCCCCAAAATAATTTTGAAAATTAAATGCTTTTAGATACAATTTAGAATTGTCCTTTGCTGGCAATTATTTTATACATATAATTGAATGTCTCTGAGAGCTATTTGGAGTTTGATGCTAGGATATCTTTCAGCTTCATATTCGAGGGGATTGGAATAAATCTATAAGATATAAATTTATTCCACAGGGTGGCTACAAAACATATTTTACAAAATTCCCTGACTTTTCCAGATTTTCCAGGCAACATTTTTCAATTTTCCCAGACTACTTTATTATTAATCACATATTAAAAAAAGTTTGTATCTACTAAACAAACAGTTTTATCAGTTATTTTGAAAATTAAAATGTTATTTTATTTAGGTATTATTAACTTTTGTTTTAGTGTTTAGTTGCAAAATTAATGAGATATTTTAGATTATTTTTTTTAATTCTCTGACTTTTCCTATTTTCAGTTAAATTCCCTGACATTTCCCTGTTTTCTCTGTCATCCAAAAATTCCCTGACTTTTTCAGGTTTTCTCTGTTTATAACCACCATGTTCCAGGGGGCAAGCATGGTGGGGGAAAAGGGAGGAATGCAAATACGTATATAATTTATGAAAATTTCTTACAACCAGAATCCTACTTAAGTTTTTGTAATGATAAAAAAATAGCGAAAAATTTAAAAATTTGAATTTTTGATTTAGGCGTACTTGATAAGTACAACCAATAAACAAAAAAGCCTTCAAATCTAATACATGAAGGTTCAGACCCCTGGTTGATTTGACAAAGAATGACCCTGAAAGGTCAGAAAGTGTCATAATAATGAATATAAACTAATTGCCTTGTTATTTCTATGAAGTCATTAATAATATGTTCTGAAAGATAATTATGAGAAATTTCATGTTTTCTAGCATTTACACATACAATTTAATCAAATTTCTGATTATAAAAAATTTGATGAAAGAATTCTAAATTGTTAAACAGATTCTAAGAAAATGCACCTAAATGCTATTTTAAAGCATAGTCCTTTAGTCTTATTCTATTAGGCTGTAGGCCCTAATGATCTTTCAATTCCTTCTAGCCAAAGTATTCTAAAAACTATGATTAGTTGAAATTTTTATTTAGTAACACATGAGAGGTTTGATTTAGCTTGGTAGGTTTTTTTTCACTCATGAGAGGTTAGGTTTTTTAGAGTATTTTTAAACATTATAAATATTGTGAACCAAAAATCAATATTATCACACGCGAAATCCCTACTAACTTTTGATGTTTGATGATCTGCTCATTGGCAGTTGAGATCAGGGGTGGAGATTTATGATTTAAACAACCCCTGCACCTAAAACCCGGGGGCACTACCCCAACCACCGGAGGCCAGAAAATTTCTGAGCAATAGCCTATACCTTTATAAGCTAATTTCAAAGGTTCTTTGGATATTAGTAATTATGGACTTGGGTTTAACATTTTTTAAACTAGTCACTAATATTTAAAATATAAAAAATAAGCCAAGCCTTGGCTCAAAGAACATTGTTTTAAACATCTCCTGAAAAGCTATGTTTAAAAGACTACACATTTTTCAAAAATAAATAATTCATTGACAACCCAGAGGTATCAAGATCATTGATTTATACAAGTGGTTGAAACTTTGTTTTTAAATGTGAATCAAGTAAAAAGACAACAGCACTTTACTCATAATGTTTTCAATCCTCTCTTTCTGTGATTAGTTTTCGTTTTAGTAAGAAACTCTTTGTTAAGCCATAAATGACATTCTACCTTACTCTTTCGAATGTTCGCCGTCCACCATAATATTTTAATACAAAATATTTGCAAGTAAAATGTAGGCCTATATTCTATTCACGGTAGGAATTACTCTCGGAAAGGTCTTTTTTCCTACCAATATCCTACTATATAGTAGATTTATGGTAGGGAAAAGGCCTTTCAGAAGTCAATTCCTACGGTGAATGGAATATACATACTACATAATATAACAAACAAAATACTATGGTATTTGAATTTGGAATGGTAACCTCCTAACTAATTAGGTACTTTTAACTTCATACTTTAACTTCATTCCAAACAACTTTATAGTTTTCATCAGCGTACTGTTTTTGACAAACCACATTTTAGTCAAACGGTAGATTGCTTCTGGGAAACAACTGACTACAAGAAGGAAACTGAAACAAGGAAAATGATGATTGATGACAGAAAAGGTTAATATTATTAGTTTTGGATTAAGCTATGGTTTATGAGAAGACGAATGTACAAACACAGACTATCTAACCTAAACATACATATTATTAGAGGGAATGATTTCTACAATGCCATTGATATACAAAATAGTTTCTTTTGTATGTAATTCAGTTTAAAAAAAGTTACTTTTCAGCAATTCAATGTCCCCATTTAATCTAAAAGTGATATGGATAGATTTGATATTTACCATAACTTAAGCAAAAATGTACAAGTAATGACTATTTTCCTCAACTACTGCAATGCAGGGGTAATTTTATGCTCTACCCCTGCACAAGCAGGTTTGCAGATGTCTGTTCTCCGCCACTGGTTGAGATGTATAAAGATTTACTTCCAGTTGTTTTGTTACAAGACATTCAAAGTTTTATTAATCAAGATATTTACCCATTTACAAGAATTACCTAGGTTTGTTACTTAAGAAAGAAAACTGAAGTACTTTTAAACAGTGAATTTGTATTAATAATTATGTTAGATCACCAACACATCGACAGATTTACGTGGAAGGATATCAGTTTGAGAAATCGAATTGAGGCGTTCTGCTCATTACTACACGATAAGGCCGAACTTAACAGGGTTAGTTAGGGGTTTTTTATAATAATTTTTTCACAATATTTGTTTTGTTAGAATTATTATTATTATTGTTAGCACCGCGTCTTACTACATGTTTGGGTTATACGCACTTACGCTCATGTGAAATGGTAGGGTGATTGTGAGATGGAATGGAGGACCTACAGTTTAACCTTGAATCCAAACCACGGTGGAGGCCTGGCATTCCACACATTTCCACAAGTTGTGATCAGTTTTGTTAGAATTAAAAACTTGCTTAGGTACCTATATTTTTGTGTATTTAAGTGCTAGGAAAGCTTGGATTTCTTATTATTTGACTCAGAAAAAGATATGTGGGGATAGTGTGAGGCGAGGGTAGATTCTCTTTTTTTTTGTCAAATTATTAATAATTTAATGTTTTCCAGCACTTATAAATACAAAAACATTTGAAAGTTTCCGATTAGGCCTATTACAAACAAAACTTGTAAAATAATTCAAAACCGTAAAAAAAAAAAATCATTCAAACCTTACCTAAATGACTGAGTAGCCTTCTGCCATACACCTATCAATGCGCAGTATACCTAAATTTGGTTTCTCACATAGATGTCTGTTCACATAAACCTGTTAGTATGTTTAGATTTTAAAACTCTGAGGCATCTATAAAAGCCTTTCAAACTGAACCAATAACCCTCTACATTGTTTGTGCAGGTTCCATTAACTGGATAGACATTTTTTTATTTTTGCCGACTGTACAGTGAATGAACGGTTAAACACCCTTCCAACATTTCAAAGGGAAATATCCTCTTCAAATGTGTGTCCAAATAATAGTTCCTAGCAAAATGTTTTTCTCAATAATTTCACACAAAGTTTTAGATGATCTATTAGGAATATTAAACATTGCTCCATGGTGATTTAGGGTATTGTTCGTTCACGGTAGGAGTTTACCTGGGAAAGGACTTTTTTCCCTACCAGAAATCTATTATATAGTAGGATATTGGTAAGAAAAAAGACCTTTCAGAGGTAAACTCCTCCCGTGAATGAAGTATATCAAACATGCCCAAAGTTCAGCATTCAGGTAAATTCTACCCTTATTGTTTTTTATATTTTAAATTAAAGATTTGTTGATTTGAACCACAATCTCTAGTCCACCAGAAATTAAAAGAGTCCCCATCCCTTAGCAACTTCCAGGAACCAATATTGTTGAAAAGCCCAGGAAATTGAATGATCAGACCTCTGGGTACGGTATATTAAATAATCAATTCACAGCACAACTTTACACTTGGCGACACCAAAACCATAATAGTATGAACTCTATTTAGGTATTGTTTATAAAAAGTTTAAATAAAATTCCTTGTGTTAACAAAACTTTTCTAAAACAGTTAAAACACATATTATGGCCCAATGTTGAGTTTACATATTTATTAATAGCATTAAGGATCTTCAAGTTTTACAGTTTTCTTTTTTGAGTAATAGGATGGATCTAAATTTTGTAAATGATTGATTGTTTTAACATCTTTATTAAAAAAACTTTGAATGTCCTTTAACAAAACCTGAAGCAGATTGGCACAAATCTCAACTTCGTTGTGCATGAGCAGATTGCCAAACATCACAACTAGGCCTATGTAGGAAATATTTTGGTGCGTATTTTTTTAATGCAAAATATTAATGTTTACTAACCTAACTTTATGAGATATAAAAAAAGCTGAGAGATTAACCTAACCTTTCATGTGAATGCTAAATGAAAATTTGGTAAAAAAAAAAGACTCTATATAGAACCTTGCTTCAAAAGAGCAATTAGAAGAGTTTTAAAGATTTTTTTACCGATTTAGAATTTATTCAAAACATTATTTTTGATAGATAGGGCCTATAGGCTTATAGTTAGAAATGTGCATATTATCTCGTCTTGTGTATGAAATTTAGGAAACATTAAATTTCTCATAATTTAACAGAGAAAAAATAAAGAATCCCACCCTTGCCTCTGAACACTATTTGCCAAATACGTTATCGGGTAAATTAGATGAGTTTTAGGCCTATAGTGAATTTATGATTTAGAATTATTTTCACAATATTAGTTATATAATGATGAGAAATTTGCCTATTTTGTTGTGTAAGTGCTAGAAAACCTTATATTTATAATAAAATTGTCACCAAAAAAATCCCACCTTTAGGCCTATATCTTAATATCCCCGGGACTTTTTCATGTATAATTAAAAATTAAGCGTTAAATCCGAATGGGAAGACGCAGTGCTGAAAAAGTAAATTCAAAAGTTTTTGTGTTTTGAGCAATTATAAATGGTTGTGTTTGTAAAAATGTAGTCCTAACGCTGATATCAATATGTGGGTTATTTTAAGAAAGAAATGGCCGAGAAGGATGGATATAGCATACAATCTCGAAAAATAAAGCTACCCGATGCTGACCAGAAGACTTGACATGAAGGTTATTATTCCTAAAAGTCTTAGCAAATGTGATAACTGTCTAAAATTGCTTGTATATGAACCTGACTGATTATAATGTCTGTTTTAGCGTCATAATAAATCATATTTACAAATAGAACGATTATATATTAATCATACCAGACGCCTGTCTTGATTGTACTAGCATATTATACATTTTATTACAAACTTCAGTAGTCATAAGTTTACCATCATTATCACAACAAACTAACCGGTCAAAGCCAACATGCAAAATAAAAATGTAACTAAGAAATAAATTAGTTTTCTACTGGATGATAGAGGGCGAGAAACGTAATAAATGATTAAAATGGATTCTAAAAAAATTATTGGATGAAAGCACAGACCTAACAAACAAAACGGCCTTAAGGGCATTACTATTGTTCGTTCACGGTAGGAGTTTACCTGGGAAAGGACTTTTTTCCCTACCAGAAATCTATTATATAGTAGGATATTGGTAAGAAAAAAGACCTTTCAGAGGTAAACTCCTCCCGTGAATGAAGTAGCACTGGCAACTCTAGAGCTTCACATGTATACATGACTTCAGCTTTATTATGGTAGTGTACGTCAAGCAGCCTTGTTGAGTCGGCACAGAGGCACAGACGTAAGCTGATACTGCGTGGGTCAACTGTTTGAACTTAGGGTTTGATAACAGTTGTCTTGTAGCTTTGAAAATACAAACTTCTAGGAGTAGCGAGAGAGGACTGGGATGTAATGTGTGTGATGTCAGCCACCTGACCTCTAGACACCTAGTTTTTAAAAACACCCAGCATTTATGCTACGTTTGAGCTGGCTAGTGCCTACCACACCTAGTTTTTTCACCCTATTTATACATCTCATTTTCTAGAGCCTCATTTTTAAATTTGTCTTTTTTATACTTTTGATTAAATGGGATGTTCCCGCTACCTACAAAACAAATTTATTTTCAGCTCATCTTGATTTTTTTTTCTGGACACAATATATGTATATTACTATAATATTAACATACGTTGTAGTCTGCACTGACTATACTGGCTACGCTTTTATATCGTCAGTTCGCGCGGATATGAGCTCATGAGCGTGGAACGAATCTGGATAGCTCACTGCTAGAACATTGACACGCTAAGATCCTGGAATCAATTTTATTCTAGTGTGCAGGTATCAGTTTTCAACAAATATTAATTGTATTCTCCACCATACGTACACTCCCATGATTAAAATTATTTGCAGCTTATGTGTTGATAATCATTAGTAATTATTTAAGGTAGCCTTAATTCAAACCAAAACTCTTTATGGTGAATTTAAATGTATGATATAGTTCCTTACCAACTACAACAAGTAGGGAGCTACAATGTCTTTAGCAAATGATATATACACCACATGTATATCTCCTACGTTTGTTATGAGTTAAAATATAAAATATTAAAATAATGCAATAAAATTTTGATGGTCGAATGACCTTAACTGTGTAAACTTGCCATATTCATAAAACTGTCAGATATTTTAATAATATAGATTTGATTATAACCATTTTAGAACCACTTGACTTTTTGCGTTAGCTACTTTAGGTAAAGTGAAATAAGAATATATAAACACTCGTGATTATATTATCACCATTTATGAGCACATTATATTTATCTAGAACCTAGCCCTATCAAATTTGAAGAAAATTTTCCATATGATTTATGACGTAGATAATCACAAAATGTTAATGTTAATTTAAGCTAAGCTCTTACTGACAGTAGAAATATTCTTAGCTCTAATTATTAATATAAATTACATTTAAAAACACATAATTTAGGCCTAATTGAAGATAATTGAAGTTTTTCCTCAATTGAAGATCGTGAAACTATTGTTTCCATATATTAATGTATTCAGAGTATTAAGTTTTGACAATTTAAGTTACATAAAAAATGTATGTTCTTGTATTAATAATTAATAAATTAGTTCCAATAGATAACACATTTAAAACACTAAATAAATTGCCTAAATTACTAAAAAAAACTTAATAAAATGGATTTAAGAAATGCTTTCAAGTGTTTAGGTGAAAGTTACATATGCCCTATAACTATTTATCATTCTTGATGTTCAATATGTCGAAACCTTGGGCAATTGCTTACAGACATTTATTCTTTATTATATTGTATTTTCTCAGTGTTAATGATTCTGGAAAACCCTTAATATATAAAATAATTATATAGCCTATGTAGGCAAATACATGAAGCTCATTCACTAGACCTATACGTCTTATAGTTTATTATTATTATTATTATTACCATTATTATTATTACTATTAGCACCGTGTCTTAGTACCCGTTCGGTTTGTACGCACTTACGCCTATATGTAATGGTAGGGTGATTGGGAGATAAAATGGAGGACCTACTGAACCACGGTGGAGACCTGGCGTTCCACACATTCATAAGTTGTGATTAATACACGTCTTTTCAGAGGTGAAGGAAGGGTTTGGCAATCAGATAAATCTGTGCCGGGACCGAGGATTGAACCCCGGACCCCCAGCACAGAAGTCTGACACCTTACCCTTAGATCACCAGGTCACCCTACGTCTTATAGTAAAGACTTACCTTTGAGTGTCTATGTTATTTTCAATGGCAAGCTTCTTCAAACTAAGTCCCCTTCTTTTCATAGCTCTAGCATTTTGGTTCTTTTTTCTTGGTTTTGAAGCTTGACGTTATCCAAGTTTTGATGGTGCCACTGTTTATTACTTTAATAAATATATATATGGTTTCTTTACAGTTCACAGTGATCACAAATAAAACCCAAATCTAAAAATCACTACAACATGTTTCAACAATGAAAAAAACCCCGGCAGTGATAAAAAGATCAATATCACGACCATATTAGGCTAACTATTTCAAGAGACAGCTTGTGAATGAATGACCGTTCAAACATAAATCTCGCATGGACTGGAGATTACTTGGGTTTCTGTGATAATACAGCTGGAGTAGCCGCTGTGTCTTGCGTGGACTGTGGAGGTGGGCTATCACCCATTCTTGTCAACTAAGCTACACTTCCCTACAAAGTTTTGATCCCATGAGCCAAATTGGAATTTTGGTGCATATTTTTATGACATACGTAAATCAAGTTATTCAGTAAAACGTTGCATATTTAACTCTGAATATTTTTTTGAATCTTAAGTATACACATCTATAAATCGCATGAATACTGATATTTAATATTTATAGATGAATTAGTATTAATAAACTATTGTTGAAATGTGTTGATTTTAAGGGAACTTTAAGCATATTTATATATAGTATGCTTATACCTACGGTAGAAACCAAGCTTTATCAAATAGGTATAGTATTAAATATACTAAATTTCAATTTTCAAAATTTTATTTTAGAAAGTTAGGCCTAAAACTAGATTCGGAAAACGTAAAAATTGAAGTTTCTCACCCTCATAGCTCTTGAATAAAAATAGATAACAATACATTTATGGTGTGTAACATTTCATAGAAGAAAACTCTTTTGAATGACGGGGAAAAAAATCTGTACCTATGGCCTTAATGTGCTAAGTTAGATATACATTTAAATAACTGTCATATCAATGTTGTAGTATGCGCTACTGTAAAATGTGTGAAGTACCTATTCTAATGTGTGTATAAGGACCTTGACTGCGCTAATTTAGAGATAAAAGAGTAAGGACTATTGACGCATGATGAAATCAATGTATTCATTGATTCAAAATATGTGGGCGCACCAAAGGCTGCCTGGCGGATCCTATAAAAGCCATTGAACGATCAGACACACACTATCATCCGTCTAGCAGAGTAGCAGTCCATCTTTCTGCCAAGTGAATTATATATTTTAGGCAAGGCACAGTTCCAGGAACAGTCAATAGTGTGTCCATGAGAGACCCTAAGAGCATGGCGTGGTTCCTCCTCAATCGGTCCAATTAAAATGCTCAAAAATGTTATTACTTCAAGGTGCCTGAATACTTTTGTGTTCACTAAGAAGATGGATTGGTAAGAGAGGAAAGAGGGGGGAAGCAGTTTGATAGGTCACATGCACACCGTAAGTGGGATTGAGGGGGAAAAGTACTACCTCAGGCTACTGGATTTAACGACCTGAAAATAATAAACATGGTGACAAAACCTAACTTCAAGGAAGCAGCCAAGCCACTTGGACTCTTAGAGGTCGACTTGGTGACTCGGTATGGAAGTCAACTCTAGACAAGGCTGTGGAGGTGAGTATGCCTAATCAACCTAGGCAACTCTTTGCCTACATCTGTGTATTTCGCAATCCAGTTGAGCCTCAAACAGTTTGGGACACATTCCTGGGATATTTTGTAGAATGACTATCACACAAACATTTAATTCATGTTCTTGGCTAAGAATCGTGTTAAAATCTAGTACTCCATGAAGTACTAAATATACTTATTTTCTACGAGAAGAAATGTAGTGACTTCAGCTTAAGGAGACCTTCCGAGAATTACCCTAAGGACGTGAAAAATGTGTTCGATATCTTTGAAGAGAAAGTAGATGGGGTTAAGAAAGAATCATCCTTAACCCTGAACAGATGAAGTCATTTAAAACAGTTGCGGATCCAATATACGACCAAAAAAGTAATTCAAACTGTTGTTTTCCTTAATGGGCCTGGAGAAACCTTACTAAATTTGATCGGAGGTAAAAGCGTCATAGTCCCTCTGGTGGCCTCGACAGGTATTACGGTGAATCTCCTAAGAGGCATATACTACATACAAATCTCAGTTCAAAATCTCGGTGCTGCTGACTGATATTTCAACCTCAAATATGAGAGCAAACCCTATTTATGCAGAGAAAATTAGAGAAGCTAAGCTGATAATTTGGGATGAGGTACGGATGTCACTCAGTCAAGTACCCACCATACACTTTAAAAAAACTGTTAAAAACAATCAATAAAAAAACTATCATTCCTTTGGAGGAAAGGCCTTCCTGCTGGGGTGCGACTTTCACCCGTGTGTACCAGGAGAGCCGCACGATCATTGATATGCCATTGTACAAACTTCATTGAAGTACTGTCACCTCTGTCCAGAGATTAAAATTATACGATTTAAAAACTACGTGCGGCCTATAAGCCCACCTTATAATGATTGACTATTGGAGTTGGAAAATGGGCTGTTGAGTTACAGTCATGGCCTCGAAGAAGAAATTATTGAAAATCCAGAGGAAATATTGGACCAGAGCTCTATGGTCGAGGATATTTTTGGAAAAAGCTTAAATCTTTAAGACGTTGCCAAGTATTCAAAATCAGTGGTCCTCTGCCCTCGAGATAACGAAGTCATATTAATTAATTAGGAAGTGTTGTACCGTTTGGAGGGTGGAAAAGTCACCTTCTCAACTATAGACTCGGTTGAGTGGGAGGATGCCTCGGAGAGGGATAACCATCCGTTGGAGTTTTTAAACAACCTCATTTCCTCAGGGATACCACCCCTCATAGGCTGTACTTCAAGATGTTTACTATTATCAGGTTCTTGAGAAATTTTATTACTAGGAGAGGGCTGTGCAACGTTACCCGATTACAAGTAACCAAACTTTCTAGAAATCTCATATAAGCAACAATTTTGACATGTACTACTGAAGGAAGCCCTACGTTTATTCCTAGAATAGAGCTAGCCCACGTATATCCAGACATATCCTTTGATTTAAAACAGTTCCCAGTAATGCTAGCATTTTCTATTACGATTAAAAAATTACAGGGTCAGACCTTAGATAAAGTAGGAGTACATTTGCCTAGAGCAGTGTTCAGTCACGGACATGTCATGTACATAGAATTTTATAGGGTCGGGTTATGTAACGACGTGAAGATAAAGTTTTGTCTCAAAGGAGCAGCAGTGCATGGTAGTCACATGCTCTTTACAAATATTTTACCAAAAATAGTATACAAAGAAGAGTCTTTTAGCAAAATCTGATTTTCTAAAGTTATTTAATACAATTAAAACTTAATCAAAAATTCCAAAAGTTACAAGATACAGGTATATAATAGCCCAGTCTGACCTCAGGCTTTACACTTTTTACAGTAAGTGAATAAATTCAGCATGACAATGTCACCTCCCACCCTTTACCCGTTTTTTTCTTTATCTCAACCCCTCAGAGATTGGGATAAATATCGACGTTTCATGACTACCTAAAACCGAAATAGTGATTTTTTTGTGTGTCGATTGTCTGGTTATCTGTTTGTTTGTATAGTGCCTTAGAACTAGAACAATTTAACCGATCATGCTAAAACTTTGTAACTAGGGTTTTTATAAGGTTACTTCTAGGAATTTTTAGAATTAGATACCCACACCTAAACTTAAGGGTAGCTTACTCAAGAGCAAAAAGAGATAAAAATTGATTTTTTCTAATTACATTCAAAATACTTTGATTAAAATTCGTATTTAGCCGCGGCTTAAAATTAAAAACAAAATGTCAAATCTCATTTTCCCATGAAATTGACTTTAGGGATACATTTCACAAGCGGAAATTTCCAATTTGGATCATATCCCCGCGACTATTTGAGGAAGGAAATATCTTATCATTGTTAAGTTGTAGTCCTATTGAAGAATAAAAGATTTGAAATTTATTTCTATCAAATCAATAATTACCGAGATATAATCAAATATCTAAATTTTTAATTGAGATACTTTGAAAAGGGTGAATTAATTGTTATGCTCTTTGGTGGACAGAGATGTCCCTCTTTTCTTAATGTCTTTGTAAAAGTGTATGGTATTTCATCTATGCTCTTTGGTGTAATGTGATGCTCTATTTTTCCATCATGTTTCTGCAAAAATTCATATTCTTTCGTTTCACAAATATTATGAATTTTAAGAAAAAGTCTCAAATCTAGATTAAGGAGAAAGAAAATATGTTTTTACACCATATCTTTAGGCTATAGCAAGGAGTTTCTCATTCAGACATTTTGGGTCTTTTTTCAACATCCTTTTATTTCAAAAAATCTTATCCTAAGTTGACATCACTTCTAACACACATTTCCACTCCCCCGCTTCTTTTCTGTTCGCGATCGTTTCTAACAAGATTATAACTTTATTAGTGGACAAGTGAATAGGAATGGAGGGGGAAGCCCATGTTTCAGAAACTAAAATATCATGAAAGGTAAGAGTCGAATAAATATCTTGGAATTCATAAATACGTGCGGTTAAAGGTTGTTCATTCACGTGTAAGAGTTGTAGGTCTCGTGGTTGGGAGTAAAGACTGTCCTTCAACGAATAGACTAGTTGCAAGGAAACAAACAGCGGCAAAGGAGGGGGGAGACATCAGTAGTATGGACTGAACAGAGTTATTGGAAGTTGACACTTGTCAGAGTAGGTGATACCAACTTCTGAGCTGTAATCATACTAGTAGTAAATAAAGTTCAATAAAAAAATATATTCAAAACTCATCCATAAAACTAGAAAGTAAGGGACGCACACAAACACACATATTAAATTTAACATAATACATAGTAAGAATAAGCAACAATACGATTAATTTTAGTAAAAATAGTGAAAATAAAATAGTTTACACGGGTGAAAAAGTGTGAATGTCTCAAACACCCACATGCCACGCAGGGCCATCTTTAGGTGGGGCAAAGGGGGCAATTGGCCCGGGCCTCACATTCCACTCAGTCCCTACATTACCTCAAAAAGTATTAAATTCAATTACAGTTATTATTCTAAATTTGGCATAAAATAGTGTACAGATAATTTACAGCAATAAGTATTTGCTTAGTGATTGGATTCCATTCCAGATTCCTGTGTACCGTTGCGACCCGCCATCAAAGTCTGATGCATTACTTATGCCAGGATCACTATCAACTTAACGTTAACTTAACGTAACTTAATGTAACGTTAACTTAACTTATGTGTGATCACGATTCACTTAACTTAACGTAACAACTCAAGCCAAACATATGCATTCTCAAGTATGATCTGTGGTTTTGTAATATTTGTAAAGTGATGATCTGTGAATGCTTACAGTTTTCAATATACGTATATAATAAATATCTCTTATTAAACTTTTTTGATAAATTTAGTCCCCTATTTTAGTTTAATTATCTCGTTTCAATGTCTGATTACTAGAACTTACGCTAAAGAGTAAACATTGGTCATACTAGAGACCGGATTTTGCCTATTTGCCATTTTTTCCTTTTTGTAAAACATAGGCCGTTGAGATGTATAGGTGTTTCATGTTATTACAAGAATAATATGTTAATTTTATAGTGTCTAGAATTGCCTATTCTGTTGGTTTTTTCTATTTTATGAATAAGGGCCTTAATTTCGCATAATTTATGAATTATGAATAAGAAACTTTATTGTGCCTATTTCGGCCTTTTTTCTTTGATATATATATATTGCTGAAAAAGAGTCTAGTTTATAGACATGAAAGTTCTGGTTTGAAAGGGAATAGTGGGAAGGGGAGGGGAACATGAAACTTGGCCTGACCTTGACAGACTATGTTTAGAACATCACGCCCAATAATAAAGGGTATTAGGATGGGAGTGAGTAGAGGGATGTAAGAGGGTGGTGTGACGTGGTCCAACAGCCTTAGCCTGACTTACGTGGAGATTAAAATAGTTTACCACTCGGTTTAACCATCATTATTTCAGTACTTCATTGTGTCTTTTAGAGTCAACTTCTGGCTTGGTGGGTTTGTTTACTGATTTTTTTTTTGTAACACTTCTTGTGTTAACTGTGATGGAAATGCCCAAGGGAAAAAAAAGCAAAAGCGCTTTATTTAAGCAATGAATAGATGGTGATATTAATTTCACGACAGATGGAAAAACCATCTTCTGCCAATCGTGTACCAAAGAGGTAAGTTTAATATCCATATCATTAAATTTAATAATAGGATTCAAAATAGGTTTGCAATATTTGAAAAATAACTATCATTCCATTTATTATTTTCTTTAAAATAAACAGCATTGGCTATCCATAGATTTTTTTAAATACAAGTAAAATACTTTTAAACTCTTTCATGGATTTCAGATTTATACTTTCTGATATATATTTTAACGGCTTTAGAACTATTTCAGAATAGTTAGACGTAATAAATTACTGTTGGTAAAATTACAAATTATGTAAATTTTTTCACGTATTTTAGGTAAAATGTGACAATAAATATCATTTAGACCAACACAAACAAACAGCGATGCACTGCAAATGTTTAAAAGAAAAAACTGACAGGCAAATGTTAATTTCGCAAGTTGTAATCCCTGACAATTGTGAACAATTTTACTCTGAATTGTGCGCTGCAATGGTAGCCGCGAATATACCATGGACGAAGCTAAACAATCCCATTTTAAAAGGTTTCCTCACAAAATATACCAACAAGCAGATCCCCAATGAATCCATATTGAGGAAGAATTACTTACATCCCCAATACTTATCCGTAAGTTTTTTGTTTGTTTATCTGTTGATTTATCTTTTACATTTTAATTTTAAAGATATTTTAAATTAATTGTAGCTGTGCACTTTAGTTTACTTACATAATTATTTGTTTTGAATATTAAGTGAATTTTTATTCCTTTCCAGACCATTGAGAAGATAAAAGAAAATATTGGAAATTCCTACTTTTGAGCAAGTGTCGATGAGACAACTGACCGTTGCGGCAGATACATCTCAAATATCGTGGTCGGTAAACTTGACTCCACAGGACCAAGTTATCCGCATTTGATTGCCTCAAGAGTGCTTGAAGTCACTAACAGCTCGACAATTGCCAGAGTTGTTCGCGATTCTCTGCGTAAGCTGGATTTATATAAGTTTTTACATTTGGAACTTTATCCTATGTAATTCTGTGGGACTAAATATTTATTTTATTGTTCTGTTACAGGAGTGCTTTGGCAATCAGAAAACAATGACTAGAAGTTTATGGTGTTGCTGACAGATAGCGCAACATATATGCTAAAAGCTGGGGCAAGTTTGAAGGTGTTCTACCCTAAACTAATTCACATTACCTGCCTAGCACGCGCCGTTCACAGAGTCGCAGAACACATTCGTGCACAGTTCTTGAATATAAATGCTGTAATTTCATCTGTCAAAAAAGTATTTCTGAAAGCTCCTTCGCGCATAGCAACATTTAGGGAAAAATTGCCGAAAACACTTCTTCCACCACAACCAGTTCTAACACGTTGGGGTACCTGGTTACAAGCGGCAGTGTACTATGCTGACCACATGGACAAAATTCAAAGGGTACGTGTATATTTTTAAGAAAACAATTTTTCTATTTATTCAGAGCTAGATACTTAAATAATTTTTCCTATAATTCTATTATAGCTTGTTAATTTTGTTCAGAATTTAAATAATGAATTGATTCTCAATAATTTCAGGTAATTCAAACATTTGATGAAGAGGATGCTGTGTAAATAATAGAGGCAAAGGTTGCTACATCTTCTAGCACTGTTGTGTCTGATTTGGACTATGTAAAGAGCTATTTTGGCAACCTTCCTGGAGTTATCGTGTCACTGGAAGCCAGGCATCTGCCTTTAATAGAATCAGTGAAGATAATGCATACAATACAAGAAGGCGTGAAGCAAACCCCTGGACCTGTTGCCTCGTCAGTCGCAACAAAACTTGAATAAGTACTACAACGAAATCCCGGGTGGAGAACAATGGTAGCAGTATCAGACATCTTGGGAGGGCAAAGCACGCCATTGCAGGAGATAAGTTTAAACTTTTCAGAATTGACAAATTTAAAATTTTGTCCCTTGACACCGTGTGAAGTTGAGAGAAGCTTTTCAAACTATAAAAATATTCTATCAGACCACAGAACAAATTTCACTTGTGAAAATCTAGAAAAGTATATAGTGATTCAGAGCAATGTGAGTTGCTTGTAGATTACATGTAGTAAAATAAATTTTACATTGATTATTGTGTGCCTATTTTTTAAAGTGCCTATTTGGGTGCCTATATCCTATATTTTTAGTGCCTATTTTAAACATTTTTGGTGCCTATGAATCCGGTCCCTAACTCATAATACCAACAAATGAATTACTAAAGAGCCCTGTTGACGTCACTCGCATAATAATTTGCTGGCTAGATCACGTGATACCCTTCAAGTAACGTAAAGTAAAGTAAAAGACCTCCCAAGACATTTCTTACGTTAAGTTAAGTTCATCGTGATCGCTTCCATTTAAACACACGAGGAGGTACTTTACGTTAAGTTATGTTAAGTTAACGTTAGGTTGATCGTGATCCCGGCATTACCCCATTCAAGCAGACGATGTGCCCCATCAACCATCAACAACAAACCACGCATTACTACTAAGTGGTCAACTGGATGTGAACTCTTTACCACGAGGTTACTTTCAAACAATCCCCCCACCCCCCTCTTGCCTGGACGTTATACTCAGAGTATTAACTGCACAGATGTGGCTTTCAAGGGGAAGAAGCCACGGTTGCCCCCCTCCCCCTTCTTTCATGAAACCGCAAACTACAGATGTATAGCGCATGCGCGAGAGTGTTGGATGCTCGTAATTCGTTACTGGTGATCACATCGTGAATGTAATATTGTGTAATTCTTCCTCACCCTATTTCCCCACTGAGAGATGGTTGCATATAAGCCACAACCCAAGTGTGATCTGTCCTCTTTGATTTAGGGCAAATACTAGGAACTTACCAACAATGTAAGTTGGTGTCATTTTAGGTTAATTTTCTACTTTATTATCTTTAGAAATTGGTTAGGATTTAAATTAATACTAAACTAGAAATCATGTTTCAGCCAACTGGTTTATTTCTTATTTACAAAATTGAGAATTAAGAAAAACTGCTTATTTTGAATTAACTGAGCTTGAAAGTGATGTTCATTATCATGATTATTGTGGCATTTAATATTTTGACTGGCTATGGGACTTTAGCACTAATAGCGCGTTCTTGGGACTGATTCCTTTTGGTTATGTTGTTAGTATGGTTAGGCTTAGGAATTAATATATTTACTTTATATATTATTAAATTGAAGGTATTATTTGTATTAATGATTGGCATAGTTTATTATTATTATTATTATTATAAGTGTTATGTCTTGCCCGATTCTCGGGGAGTAAGAAAGATAAACAATATCAATGCCTAGGATTAATCGATTTAGTATGTTCAGGCGTAGAACTATTTGGTATTTGCCTCTGTTTTATAAGGGACTGTTTTAGGAGCCTTATATTACTAGTGTGATGTTCGGTATCAGAGTAGAGTATAAATATGTTTGTTTCATTTATGTTATAGTACATGTTGGGGCTTCCCACCTCACGGGTATCACACTTGACAGGTTAGAGTTCAGTTCATTGTTAGGTTGAGATGTATTGTTACGTGAAGAGTTAAGTTACGCCTAGTAACCGAAATTAATATTTTTGTATAAGAGTTACATTGCTATTAAAGTCATCCGCTCTTTGGATTATTGTTTACCGTTAATATCATATGAAGGCTGAGGTTGAAGTATTTAAATTGTCCACAGCTTTCTGTATTATTCTATTGCGAATTGTTAGCAGTGTCCCAAATAGAATATGCTATCTATTTTATATTATAATAAATTGGCTTTATAGCTGTTGGTCATTGTTAATATATTTTTCTTTAAATCTTTCTTACGCTTGCAACTTTATTCCTGAAAACGAATAGAGTGACATTCCTGGTTCATCCTTTAATTAGGTCACATAATTATGAAATTTGGGGTACTACTTGTGAGTGCGTCAAATAAGGCTTCTCTGCTGATCTCTATCTTAGTATTATTTTTGCACCTTGCTCGTTACTATAGCTTTTAGGTTAGTAAGTTTAGAGTATCAAGAGAGCATAATGGACCATCTGAAATCCCTAACTTTATGCAATTTAAGATTTAGGTTATTCGATCGAAGTTCTACAGTACAGTAGCATACGTCACCATTGTGCTACCACTGTCGATCTATAGACAACTAGCAGTACAATGGTGTAAAGAGGAGTTTAATTTATTTTTTTAACTTAATTGAATTGATTTTTTGCATTTCTTAAAGTAAATAAATTAAGTAGCCTAGGTTAAGTACTGAGTACGTATTTATATATTATAAAGTTTTAATTCTAAAACTGAAAAACTGCCGTACAAAAGGGGGAGGGCCTCAGATTTCTTTTAGTCCCGGGCTTCACATTTTCTTAAAACGCTCCTGACGCCACGGCAACATAATGGTTACTTATTTATTAAGTTATACTGTTTGTTAAGTGTTCATATATAGTTCTACAAAATGCTTATTTTGCCCATCTAACTAAGTATATTGATGTACACCCAACGACTATGATCCCCCAGAATAACTAATCTGCAGTACTGTGTCCAGCATTGTCGAATAACGCTCCCCTTAAAAGGTTTTGAAATCTGGTTACTCTTAGAATCTATTTGGAGTAGTCATAATCCGGAAATTGGATGCTTCTAAAAGTTATTTTAACTATTGATCACACATTATTTTTTATATCTCCATGCGCTTATAAAGGTGCCTCTAGAAGCTATTTGGAATGCAGCCTTCCTCCAGAAAATTTAAAAAAATTGGATCCCCTTGGAAGCAATTTAGAATGGCCCTCGCCTTTAAAATAAAATAAAAAATAGATGCCTTTAGAAGCTATTTGAAGTGGTCTTCTTTCGACATATTTTTGCAAATAGAATGTTTCAGAAGCTAATTGGAGTGGACCTAGTTTGGATTACAAAAATATTATATCCATATAGAATCTAAAATCTCATTTTTGTTGGTAACCGGATATCTCTAGAATCCATTTAGAGTGATATTTGCCTGGATTTTTTTAAAAAATTAAATACTTTTAGAAACTATTTGGTGTAGACTTTCCTTGAAATAGTTTTGTAAAGGAAATGCCTCTATAAGCTATTTAAAAATTTGATAAAAGGCTTCATCTTAAACATTTTGGGGGAGTAGGGGCAAAGAGTTTGAACACCGTAGGCTACCCCCATTCCTACCTATGCCCATGTTTAAAACCATAAAAATACGCTAAATGCTGAGTACACGGGAATGGCAAGATTATCCAATGAGACAGTGAATCAGTGAGAGCTTTCATGTATGTAGATTTTATTATTTGGTAATTTAACATTAAAAACTGTTATTTCAGTATGCACAAGGTTAGATTTATTTTATTTTTCCCTCTACCAGATATTGTATGTGTTTAAAATGTCTAATCATATTAAAATGCGCTCTTTTCCTGTGTAATTGATTTTACACAATAGAGCATTACAAACACTACTGGTGTCATATAAGTTAAATAATTAAATTCTGGTAACTATGTACTAGCAGGGTTTATGATAGTTACTGCCGAGCGGAGATGCTAGTTAACCTTTATTTAACTATACAACCTTGGACTACCTCAACGCACTCTATCTTTGATAATTTCATATAACCACTCTGCACATGGAATTATGTTTATTTTCAATTTACTAACTTGCAATTGCAAATGACCCGTCTACCAATGATATTTTACCACGAATTATTTATCAGCTCTCAAGTGTCAGCGTGCTGTAAACCTCTAACCACATAAACTTCATTAGTAGTTGAGGGTAGTCAATCGTTAAAGAACTTATTAAGATATTATCCTAACCTTTCGTAATTTATAACCGCATAGAAGAGAATGAGTACAATAAATACTAAATATTTCCTGTGTAAGTATGATTAACTTAAGGAAAATTATAATTTTTTTTCAAAAAATTATTATGATGCATTACCTTTTTTCTAAATTGTTTTTTTGAACTGGTTTAAAACTCATTTCACAAACCATAATAATGGCGGGAAAAATACTGTAGCATTTTTGTCATTGTTTTTATTAATCACCCTGTTTGGCGATATTTTGTATACTTTAATTCCCATCTACAGACACCGTATCCTTAAGTCTGTAGTTCGTAAGAGAAATCGACGTCACAGTATTGGACTGTCCTGTCTACAGAATCCTGATCGGTTCCATATTTCTGTACTCTGTACTACTACTACTATACTATTTAGCACCGCGTCTTACTACCCGTTGGGGCTATACGCTTTAAGTACTAATTACTCTAATGGATTAGGAACTGGGAAGGTTGAATTAGAGGAAGTGAACTTGCATTTACGTGGAGGGAGAGTGGAAAAACATTTAGGAAAAACCACCCCTGGTTCACCTGACCGAGATTCGAACCTCGATCTCCCCGTCCTCAGCAGTCGAGCTCAACACGACAAGCGCGTTAGCCAACTACGCCACCAAGGCGGGTTGTACTCTGTAAAATTTGGTTTACCTAACTTTCTAAAGAGTAGTTTACACAAACTATCAATCATAGTTAGGAGGCCTAAATGATTATATGCGTGCGTATCTAAATAAAAGCACCAAATGACAGTGTAAGGATCTATTGCTAATTACAGCTTTGATAGTTCAAATCTTGTTATAAATATATGTATTATGATTGTACTTAACCTACCTACATTACAAGTTTATCGTTGACATTTTCTCAAAAAGTTGTTTTATATTCTTTTATTGATCATCTGACTGCTTGGCAGTTACTCCTTGTTGTAGACCTGGGGTAGGCAACCCTGTCGCCAATCGCCATCAAAGTGTGGCAAATTAAGAGAGTGCCAGCTCTCACATGTTTTGGGTAATCTTGTTCTAGAGAGTGTAATTTTAAATGTATGTTTGTGCAAAACAATTTCTCAATTTTTACATTGTGTGGCAAATTTCTCATTTGCTACACCTGTGGCTACATCGAAAAATAGGTTACCCACCTTTGTTGTAGACTATTTTCTTTTGAGGATTTTTACTCGGCAAAGTCTTTGACTATCACATTGGTTGGCACAGTCACGTGATTAAGGATAAAGACTGTGTGGACGTGAATAGAATTTCTAAGTATCAAGGACTACAGACCACGGATACTGTGTCTTTAGAAGGGGCCTTACTCTGATATTCAACTAGATCTATGGTGCTAAATCAATAATTACAGTATTTTGTAAGCTAAACTTTATCCGTCCCATTTTAGGCTTTATTTAACTGTCATTGTGCAATGTTTAGATATATTATTCACTTTATTATGCACATAAGTAAATATAAAACTGAATGACACTAAAATTTATAGGCCTACAGTTTTAATAAACACTAACTTAGGTACAGCAAACAAAACTTGACAACACATCACCCAAATCACTTTCAAAATTTAAATATTGATGATGACATGTTACTTTTCTGTGATTATGTGCACTAAAGGAATGTGTACCACCTGTGTTTAGTTATTATATTGAATAGTTGGGTTTATTTATAATTACAAATTTAATTCATTAATGCATGAAAGGTTAGGTTAAGCTGGTTTGGGAAAGTGTCATAATAATGAATATAAACTATATAGTGGTGTTATTTCTATGATGTCATCGACATAATGTTCTGGAAGATACCCAGTTGAGTGGAACTTATTCTTATTATTGAAAATTTTTTGTTTTGTATTCAAATCGATTCTACTTGTTTTGATAAATTGTACTGCTGATATTAATATTTTGGTTATTTCAGAAAATAAATGGCCAAGACTGGGATGGATAGAGCGTACTGTCCCCATTAAACATAAACTAATTAACATAAACTAATTATGATATCCTTATCACATTATAATAAATGAAAAATTGGGACATAGTTAAAATATTTGTAGGGTTATTTAAAAGATCAAAACATATAAAGTGTTAGTAAGATTAATCCAATGATATAAGACATCACTCTCGCAATAGACTAGACTAGACAGCCGATGCTGAGGAGATTGGGGTTCGAATCCTGATTGGATGTACCAAGCTTGTTTTTTTCCTAAATGTTTTTCAATGATCCATGCAAATGCAAGTACACTTTCTCTAAATTAACCTTCCTCAACCCTAACATGGTAGTGTGAGTCATACATGTACATGACCTGAACGGTTAAGTGAAACAATATAAAAAAAAATGGCTAAAAATATATTTAAATGCAAGGAAATGGTGTTATGTTTAAGTGTAAGTATAAATATTGCTATTCTTTATAAAGTAGTATTATATAGTGTGTAGTTAAGATTAAAAAAAATAATTGAAAAATGTGTGTGCACCTTGTTTTTTGTTAAGTAGGTCTTATTTAATTCACTCTTATAGAAAAATGAGGAAAATATAATAATTTCTAGACGTATTATAAGTATAGAGTTAGAACCAATTTGTTATTTAGAATACATAAATGAATTCACTTTTAGCTTCTTAAAATACATACAATGTGTAACACCACCCTTATTCTCCTGAGAATAAAGTCGGGTACACAAGATTTTAATGTAAATATAAAATACCAAAAACAAACAATAATTGCAGAGGAGCAGATAGGACATCATGATAATTATTCTTACCACTGTCGCCAGCCAGCAATGTGCCAACTTGTCCAGTCCTGAAGGTGCTGGATATTGCAACTTTTATTATATTGGCTTATATTTTACTTGTGATTCTCTCCATTTTTTCTATAAAAACAGAACCTCTCATCTCAAAGTTTTTCCTTTAAAAACAAGTTTTTTTTTAGTTTTAAATTTTTGGGACAATTTTTTTAGGTATGAAAATATTTTAAATCAAACAGAAGACCTGCATACACATACACATACACATACACATACACATACACATACACATACACATACACATACACACATACACATACACATACACACACACCCATATACACATATACACATACATACACACATACACATTTAAGTATTTTTGATCTTATGTTTGTTAGTTTTGATGATATGGCCGGGTCTTAATGCCCTCTACCCAACTAGTTCTGATGTGGTGGATCTGACTCCAGACAATTTTGATCGTTTGGTTCTTCAAAGTGACTCTTTATGGATAGTTGAATTCTACGCACCATGGTGTGGCCATTGTCAGTCATTTGCAGATGAATACTCAAAAGCAGCCACAGCTCTCAAGGTATGTTAGCTAGTAGCATATCAAAATTGGTTGGTGAAGAGGCTTTCAATCATAAAATTGCTTGCACTCTTTTAGTTATTCGACCAAATATTAAAGTAAATATTATGTGAACATATTATCTTTCTATTAATATTTCCATCTCTAATGATAGTTAAGGCATAGTGTCTAAAATAGGCTCTGTGATTGTGTGTATGTGTATATGGGTATGGGTGTGTGTATATAATATATGTATATACACACACATATTTATACTTTTAGGTATTTTACATTTCAATGCAACTCATGATGTGAGAAAGTAAATGTTAGCAGCTCTGAAAAATAGTTTTAAATTAGTTATTTAATTCTTAAAATAATTGTCTAAAATGATTTAGTTAATATTAGTTTGGTTTACCTAAAACAATTTGTGATTATATTAATGGATACATTCTAAAAACATTTTTCTTGGAAATGGAATAATCTATATGGTAAATAACCTGAGATAATTTTTAATTGAAGAGATGAACTTTAATTCAATCTTGTCTCTGGTAATGATGATCCATGATTAGAGTAAATGGCAACAGTACTGTAGTAGGGTCGTTGTGCTATGAAAGGAAGATAGGCCCTACTGTTTAGGGAAATAGATAATAGATTTTATAGTGTGTAGATAGGTTTATAAATGTTTTTTGAACATCATTCTAGTCTAGGATTTAGAATTTTTAAGTGAAAGGTATTTAACTCCACCCCTTAAAACATTTAATTATGATGTTAAAAATATTAATGCAAAAAAGTTGGTTGCTATTGGACTTTTATTTTGCACATTTCATCTTGGCTACATAATTTTACCATAAAATTCATTCACAAGTAAATTTAACTGCCCAAATATTTTTACATTTTTACATTTTTTAATGGATTTTTACTAAAATATTAATACAGACAAATCCAGATACTCCATACTATTTTCGTTAGGGTTTTTTCAGGGTGTTAAAAGCATTTTTAAAGGGTCCAGTTACCCACACACAGATTTTGAACAGTTCTGGTTCTTGGGAGTTTAGTTTCCATACATAGTTTTTTTTAAGTTCTTACCCGCCTCGGTGGCGTAGTTGGCTAACGCGCTTGTCGTGTTGAAGCTCGACTACTGAGGACGGGGAGATCGTGGTTCGAATCTCGGTCGGGTGAACTGGGGGTGGTTTTTCCTAAATGGTTTTCCACTCTCCCTCCACG